>JTDE01003757.1:19521-47495 GCA_014338405.1 Paragonimus skrjabini miyazakii | reverse complement strand
AAAAAGACCCTCTTAGCGCTAAAGCTGACGGACACGCGGAGCCGCATCAGCAACGGCCAGCTGCATCTCGAATACGTCCTCACGTTTTCGATATCAGATATCGAAAGAGATTCCACAGGATCGATTAGGACGGGCCCCCGAGAGTGAGTTTCCAGTGAACTCGATCAGTGGGTGCCATTGTGGAATGGTGACGGAAGCCAGACCCTGCACAATCAGTTTCAACATCAAAGTCACGAACAGCTTCAGTCGCACAATTTCTAGTTGTGCCTGTTGTTGTAAAAGAGCCTTCAGCGCTTCTGTTGTTATCGACATCGTGGATTTTTACTGCGAGATATAGAAGAAACCCCAGCGCCAGTTGCTGTAAATGAACACGAATAACTGATACGAACAACGGTGAACGAATAACGCGAATCGAAGTCAATTCCGATTGGCTCCTAAACTACGAACGACAAAAACCAATGAAAACACGGACACAGCAGACTCCGGTTAGGCAATGTGTTTAACCACCGGATGTTTTGCGAATTTACACGGGGGACTGGTCGGTATTTGTAGAAAATCCCTTACCTTGTGGCCACGTGAGCACGCCCGGAAATATTTGAATCCCGTGCCGATGCATATTCCAGTGGCGGCTTGTGGTATCTGATTTCCGACGGCAGAATCGTGTTCTGACCCGATTGGATCATGTATATAAGTGATGTGTTAGGGTAAACCGCCGTTGGTTATATATAACTAACGGCGGTTTACCCTAACAGTTACACTGGCAGTTTGGGCAGCAGAAGGTTATCCGCTTTCTCCATTTGAGAAATTTTTTTTGTCATCAACGGAATGATGGAGTGATGATTTGCAGCGCTCGTAAGGTTTTGGAAGCCGGCTTCCTATCCAATGACAATTTCTTAGTAGCACGAACCACGCTAGATACTGTTTTCCACTGTGCTAAGTATTTTGGAAGGCGCTTTACAGCCCAAAAGTGCTTCTGCAAGTTCGCTGTGATTGCGTAGATGTAATGTTGGATAATGAAATCTTGAAGGCTGTTGATCAGTTTGTGTGCCAAGAAAGCTGAGTTGACGGCGGTGATGATGCAGGGAATGAAATTGACACCCATATCTCTAAGGCTAGGGCGATATGCGAATATCTGGGGCACCTCTGACGACAGAGATGTATCTGAACACAACTAATTATTGTTTCAGTATTTCTCCTTCGGTCGCTATCCCAAATTAGTAATCCTTAAGGTCAATAATTATTAATGAGCATTTCTTTTCTGAACGTTTCATTTCTGGCTCCTCTGTGCAAGTTGGTGAACCCTGTTCTCAACGCTGTCATTTGGCGCATTTTACCTACACTTTCGACACGAGTCGGTGAGTCCGTTTATTGTGGACAAATTGGCATGCGCTAGTCCCTCGTCCACTAACAATTTAATACGTCTTTCCTGAAGAGCAATCGAAACGTAGTCCCAACAGGCATCGAACTAGAGAACACAGCAGGGTTTGGAAACAAACCGTGTATTTTCAGCAATGTTTGGAAACATGATGAGTAGTTAGCTGTAGCCTGGTCTAAGACCAACGGCAGCAACCAAGAGGAGAAAGAAAAGAAGCGCGAGATGGGCCACAGCCCACTCGGCAACGCTCAAAAGCGCCCCAGGCAAAAGTGCCTGGAACCTTCGAGTGCGTTAAACAACGCTCGAATAAATTCGAGTTAAATGACCTTTAAGAATGAAATAATAGGCGGGTCGTTAGGAGAAGAGCAAACATTCGTTGTGTGCAGTTAGTTACACGATTGAAGTAAGTCGCACTGAGTTCATATCAAGCCTCCTATAGCAGGCGTACACAGTCATGCGTTTAGAACAGGCAAGCGGGAAAACGCTGTTGCAGCCGGGATTTTTAGAGAAGCCACACGATCGCTGATCACTACACGTTCTTTCTTGGTGGGTCGCCCTAGCCTTTAGTACGCGTAATGATTTGGCGACCACCAGTTTAAACGCGTTCATAATCCATTTCTAGTGTCGTTACCGATTTTACACGCTTCATTTTTTGTCACTATTCTTAGGTTCATTTGCGTTGACATTTTACACGCTCTTGCTGTCTTATACGTATGTTTATGCGACAGCGGCTCATGCACAGGGTTACTGTTGACACTACAATTTCCGATTTCCAGTGGTCACTATATTATTCCATCCTTTTATAATTCTCGCCCATCCGGTTGCTTCACTTGCCTGACATGCGCCCAATGATGCACACGTGCCCAACCTCCCCGTCTAACTAGGCAAGCCCAAACAATCGCACATAATTTTAGCGTCATCAGACATACTTAACTCCCCAAACCTAAGTTTTTCTGTAGGTTCTCGGTAGTTTTCCCTGGCATCCGTTCCATTCGCCGCCTGCATTGTTGCATAGCTGCAAGGTTAATTTTATTCGAAATCGTTTCTGGTACACGCCGCTATCACCATCTAGTCATACGGCTGTTTAACATCCCTTTAAAAATTTTCATTGTTCCGATTCGCGTTGGTCTCCTCGCACACTTATCTAACAGCGTCCGCCAGCCTAACCTATTCCAGCATGGGACTCAGTAGCCAACGCGGCCTTACTCACCTCTCTTGACCTCGAACCCTCTTGTCACATCGCGGTCGACGCACTGACTCAGCATCTGGCTTTGTTTAATATTCACAGGTCAACGCACCTGGCAGCTGCGGTTTTATTGGCCATCTCTCGGACATCTTTCCAAATGTGTAGCTCTTACAGTCATAAGCAGCACGGTGCACGACTCAGAATGAACGTCCTCATGACTCAAATCGTCAGCGTTCGCGACATCACTCATCGATACGTTCTTCTCGCACGAGGTTAAATATCTCAACACATATCAGGCTTCTGGAACAGACAATTTATCGGACGCACCAATTTGCTGCTCACCTCATTTAAGTTACGACATCCTCAGCATTCAGGACTGATCCGAAAACAATGTCTGTCGCTCATCCATACGAGTACAGTTTTCTGCCACGATACACCTAAGCCGGCATCGGACTCTGTGACGTTGTAAGCGCTATTTAACGCTTGTGACAGTTAAGGATCAGTGTGAGCCACTGATGTATTGCTGTCTATGATAATGAGTAACTGATAACTGTCGAAGGGGCCCCAAGGAGATGTACAAGCTTCGATCTCGGATCTTTCTTAATCAGCATTTCTCTTCTTACAGAGGTATCAATCACTGGAACGACCTTCCATTAGATGTTGTTAATTGTTCTTCTATGGATCTGTTGCAAACAATGAAACTCGATAGTGCAAAACAATTTCGCCTCAGGAGCAAAATGGTGAGAGACCCCTATAATTGGCTTTATTCGTCTAGCATTTGACGTATGGCAGCTGAAGTAGAAGGGGTAAATTGATTACCAAATATACTACCAATTAATACCACAAAATATTGTAACAACCGTTTCAACGTGTTATTGGATTCTCATTTACTTAAGACACTGCTAGATTAGTATTTCATTCTGTTCTTGATACTTTCTTTAATCCTAAAGAGAGCTGCTACATCCTGTTCCTAATGACTGCCTTTCAGGTCAACAAGAACCCATTGGATACCGAAACAGACAAACTGTTTGAATCTTGGTGACTTGAGATTCCATCCTAGAACCCTTGTACAAATAGCTGAAATCGCTGAAATTACTAATAGCACTGTAAGCAAATGGCCAAATCGGTTATGTAAAAATTATCACAACCAAACGTATATACGGGTAGAAAAACTAGTGTTGCAAAAACGAAAGGCAGAATAGTAGTGGAACTTACTTTCTGACCTGTTCTGCTATCCCTGACTTGTTGTGCTACCACTGACCTATTTTAATATCTTCTGACCCATCCTGCTACCTTGACGTAGTGGTCAGGTGTATGCACTGCTTTGATCCTGGGTGCTGTGCTGGCTAAGACTTCGGTCTTTCGAGGTACAGCCTTGTCAGACAGACCAAAGAAAGACAGTCAGACACCAAGCCGATGCACTCGTAGGGTTGTATGTCTCACTACTGACTGCGTACGTCTGCTTAGACAACGAGACGTGATCGTGTGAACATACAGCAGAACCAGTTTTATAACTGTGGTGCTGATGTCTCCCGATTCAGGAAGAGGGGATTTAGAATAGGTCCCCCCAAACAAAGGGCACCCTGATCGCTCAACGGTTAACCGTAACCGCTGGCGTATTATCCATTACGGTCAAAGAACACTCGATATCTTCCAAAAGCCTGGTTTAGCTTCAAGTGCATCTATTACTTGTAACAATTATCAAAATTAAACGTTTATATCTTGTTCAGTGTACCCTCAGGCCAAGCAAGCCTTTTGGTGTCAAGTAAGTCAGACTGTTAAATCATTGGCTCCGTGCAGGGTCCCTCAAGGAAACCCTCTGTCATGTTGTCTCGCAGATCGGACTTTTGTATTCGAGAGTTGAAATGGAGTCCCCACGCCAACCTCTTTCCGCGGCATAAACGACGGGGAAGTACCGTAAGTTTTCGTTGTCCTGGCAGATCAGTCCATTCATTTTCACATTCTTCCTTCTCTGCCACATCCGGAATGCGTCTTTATGATGTTAGGATTGTCCTCCACTTGAATTTACCTTTTAATAATACTATGGGTCAGGGGTTCTTTCTCAAGGTGTCTGGTGACAATGTAGCAAAATCTCGCGGTCATGCTGGAGTGGGGATTACTTTGGGCTTCGTGGCAGAGCAGTCTGCTCCAACGAATCTCAGTGAATCCTCGTCTATGTGCTGTCAGACTTAGCACTTCATTGAAAGTCTGTCACCAGACCGAAAAGACGTCCATCTATCATATCTGCATATGTTCCAATGGTTCAGATGCTGTCAAGAACTTCTATGAGGTCCTGTTTGATCGTCTGAGGGTAGACTAAACACTCGGAAATCGTTGGGCTTGCTGGTAGTATGGTCGCTCAACTTGATCGTCTTACTCCGGAGGTGAGGTGACTGGGTGATATGTTCGATGTCCGTGCGTGACGCACTGACAGTGGTAGTTGGCTGTTACAATCGTATGCATCTCCCAGACTTTATATGGCGAGTAGCATATTTCAGCACAAACGACGGCAATGCGTTGCATGGAGACCATCCTGTTCAACTCATCCATGAACGCAAATTGGTCACGTCACCGTCAGCTGTCGGTGCGCCATTTTATCAAAGACTCGTTTATTTTCGCTAAACCACTTCGATTCAGATCACGTGCTTATAGACGTCATCATCATGGACAGTAATACTTCACTGGTTCGTACTGATGCTTAACTGCCACACAATCACGAAGGGAAAAAAAAACATTTAGGAAGAGAGAGGAAAAAAGAAGTGCAGGGGAAGGGGACCTAGCTACTAAAAATAGCTACGTTTATATTCAAACACATCAAGGTACTTACATTTTGCAAACAAACAACCGGGCTGTAAGTGAAAGTAAGGTGTCATCAGCAAAATAGCTTCCTTACGGCATTTACTGTCCCGCGTCATTAAGTGTACTCACTTCAAGAACAACTCTGCCAAACACCTCACTTAAAGTCTCAAGGCACAGACTGTGAGTCGCGAGGGCTCCAGCCCGGGAGACGAGCCCGATCTGCAGTGACCAACCCCTTCGTGAACTATTTCATTTGTGTACGTCAGGTCATCTGTCCACCTCGCACCTTACGCCAGTCTGCCGCAGCGTCGACAAACAGTGCTCGGTGTGGCAAACGACAAACTGGCATCCTTAGTACATGACCTAACTATCTAAGTCTGTGCAAATGTAGTGACTGAACAAAAGAACTCGTTTGACAATCAAGGTCGAACATCCACTTCATAACCTCCTTTTTGCTCACTCGCTGGTGCCACCCGATATGATTGAATGCAGACATTGATAGTCAAATACCTGAAGACGGTTCACGTCCTGTACTCTGGGCGGCCTGGTTTTGCTGCCGTCAAGTAATACGGCCCTCATTGTTGTCTAATATACACGACCCTTAAGCTTAAGAGAAATACCGATCTTTCCCCAGAGATGCTCCAGATTGGCGAATACCGCCCTAGCCTTGAAAATGCGCGCTTCTATTTCATTTCGTACACCTCCGCCGCTGCCGCTGATGCAGCTTCCCAGGTATACAAACCGGCCAACAACCTTCATGGCTTCGTTACCTAACATTAGCTCTACGTAATTACAGCAATCTTGCAGAAGCACTTTGCATTTCGAGGCTACAAAGCGCACTCCAAAGTACTTAGCAGAACGTGAAATTGCGTTTAGCGTTGTTTGTGCCGTTTGAAAGTTGTCAAATAGCAACAACTTGTTGTCAGCATAATCACGATCAGTCAGTCTTTCACCAGGTAGGAGGTCCACGCCAGCATCATTTGAATGCCGCAGACAGTCCTGCATTATTTCGTCTATGATGAAATTAAACAAAAATGGTGAAAGCGGACAGTCTTGACATACGCTGCTCCTGGTGCTGAAACTGTCAGATAGTTCGCGTAAATTCTAACCTGGGCTAAAGTATAGGAATAAAGCGCCGACAGTATGTTCACATACTTAGTCGGCATACCCTTGCGTATAAACGACTCTAAAAATGTATAACTATCCGCCAAATCGAACGCACCTTTATAATCGAGGAATAGGGCGTTTGTTGGCCGGCGGTACACATGACGCTGCTCCAGAATTTGACGGAGGGTAAAATGTGATCTATACAACCCCGCCAAGGGCAAAACACCGACCGTTCTTCCTTAATGTTCGCCTCCCGGTCTGCAGCGAGCCAACGAAATATAGTGGATGTCAAAACCTTTGATATGATTGGGGTCAAACTAATCCACCTATTGTTTTCGCAAGAGCTCCGGGATCCTTTCCCGAATGTGAAAATTATTATCGAGTGACCCCAGCACGGAGGGATGGTCTCCGTCGTCCACACAAAGTTAAGCAACTGAGTCAAGGTCTCTACTAACACCTCTCCACCTTCTTTGACAAGTGATGGCACGAGATCATCTGGACCAGCAGCCCTACTACAATTGAAAGCTGAATGGCAATTGCGAACCACAGTCTCAGTGAATGGTTTCAAATCTACCGACCAGGGTGCTACCTCCCAAGTCTTTGGCGGTAACACAATAGAAGCAGGAGACCAGCTAAATTGATCATCAAAGTGTTCCGCTCAACACTCTGACATTCTGGACCTATTATAGATGTGCCATCCGCCTCGCTGATAGCTACACTGACAGACGATCACCTGGGACCAGTGGCACGGAGCAGCTTAAAGAGTTTGCCGGTGTTCACTGAGGCAAAAGCCGTCTCCATTTCCTTAACGTTTTTCACTAACCCAAGCCTCACGATCAGCCTTTAGATTACATTTCAGTTTCCTACGGATATCTCTTCTAGACTTATTATGTGAACTACCGGGAGGAACCTTCCGTCTGGCTTCTAACAACTCTAGGGGTTTCTCCGAAATCCAATGCTTGTTTAGCCCATTTATCCCTGTGTTGCATACTTCAGTACTTGCTTTCTGAATGGCCTGTGATATTTGAGTCCAGCAGCTATTAGGATCTTGGGAATGAGTACCACTAAGTCAGCTTTCTAAGCTGGTTTGGTACTTATGCTTTGCCGATGGTAAAGCCAGATTCTCAACAGCTAGTCGCTGCTGTCGATGCGGTCGTTGCCCAGCAAAAGTAAGAAAAAAACGACAACGTACTAACGCGTGAGTCGAATCCAAGTATGTGTTCCAATAAGAGCTACCTAAGGTACTAAGTTGGAAATTGAGAGACGAGGATACGCGGAACTTCTGTCAAACAGCACTGACGGCTAAGCTGCCCGGGTCACATTAGTGAAGTAGCCTAAATGAGCGCTGGGTAAGAATCTCGACAGATATGGTACCCTCTTTTAAAGAGCTCTATTTCAAAAGGGCACCACAGATTCATTAAAGGTGGATTTCTGCTAGTTCAGCAGAACTTATGAGCAAACATCGGCCGACCCGTCCTGACATTGGATACGACAAAGGCCGCTGTGAACTTGAACGCAAAATTACAAAGAGTATGCGTGCGAACCTTGAAAATTATTTCTTCGAACGAATCAGAGTTGGGAAAGGCAGTTTTAACTAGAAACAACCGGGTGCTGTTTTCCCTGATTCGTGGTTGCACTGACCGTCGGCAAGGTTTTATTAAAACTGTTTGTAAAATGAGTGGTTCACAACCTGTCACGGCTGCTTGGTAGATAGGCTGAACGTTTTGAGAAAAGTTTCAACTGACCTAAGTGAACACATTTAGTTATGGATGTTGGAGATTTTATGGTTAGTCGTGGCTTTCCCGACGATCTTCCGTCAGAGCCGGAATTGGCTTCAGAGCTTAAAGTAGTGAAATGCAACGAATCCCCGGGTCTGGATCTTTTTTCCCTTTCCCTTTTCAAAGATGGTCGTAAAGGATTATCTACACTGACCATCGTATTAGAGACCAGAGGAGTTTCTTATGATTGGTGCTTATCAGCATTCATTCGTATTTTCAAAATAGGTGCCAGGACATCGTGACAAACCCAGAGGTGTTGTCTCTGTCACATTCAAGTTGCTGAAGGTTTCAGATTACTTCTGGAACATGAAACAAGTTAAGAGAAGAAAAGACAGGTTTCCGTCTTGGTCGTGAATGTATCGATCCTAGCCTCACCGTACAACAGACACTGGAGCATTGACACTCCTTTGTTCAGCCAACGGTTGTTGTATTCTTGGACCTAGAGACTGGTTTCGACTCGGTCGCCGGACACACCATCTGTGGCGGTATCCATTGCAAGGGAGTCCTGGCGAATTGTGCTAGTTCGTGTAAGTCGTTGTATGTCTGACTTGGCTACAAACTACGCATTTATGGGTAACTATCCTGAGCATTCTCCACATCAAGTGGTGTTCGACAGAAGTGTCCGATCTCCCCTTCCTTGTCAACTTTGTGATGGACAAACACTCAAAGGTTCCGAGGATCTGGGATTGATTCATGTACTAAACAAACAGCCTGATCAGACGACGGCAACATAACCGCATCTCGGCCCGATAAACCACCATCTCACCCAACGTTTCCAGTCACCGACCGTGTGTGTACTTAGGACCGAAACCCGACAGATGAACCCGACCTGCAGTGGCCAACAATTTGGCGAACGGCTTCACTTCTCTATGCCAGTCGTGGACCATTGTTAGCCTACAGTGCGTTTATGCATAGAAGCGGGTCTCGCTGTGAACCCATAGGTGGAAAGCCACACGACATGGGACAACATTGCGTCAGTTAAGATTCAACTCCTTAGAGAAGCTACAACAAGCCTTTACGATTTACGGTGGAGCTGCACGACCATTGCAGGTGCCATATCGTTATGTGGACAGGTTTTCTGCCACAGTATTTGATACTTTTCCGAGACAGATGGGCATTATCCTGCTCCTCGCACACACTTGTTTTCCTTCATACAATCGTTTTTTTTCTTTTAGGTGTCTTAAATGGGGACTGCCATGCTTTTAATATTAGCTGTTCAATGAGCACAAATTTGCATCCAGACTTCATCCGCTTCTCAGAGGTCGTAGTCAAAGCTATTGCGACTGCCTGGAATGATAGGCTTGCAGATTTTCAATCTGATGGCAGGCCGATGTTGTGGCCACCGAATTTCACTAGTTGCCGAACAGACTTTGAGAGGGTTACTGTTCTGTTGAACTTGCCTGAAGTTCGATGTTTTTCACTGGAACCCGGTAAGTTCCCCCGATTGCTGTGTTGTTTTTTTGATTATTTTTGTGTGCATGAATTCTCTCGTGCCCCTCACTTTAAATCGTTTCCAGCCAGTATAGCAAATGGTTTGGACTTGTTCAGTAGGGCATACTTGACCAAATTACTACAGGCAAGACTATAATTGGTTCAGTGGGCTACTAGTCACCATCCTTTTCGTAGATTTGTCAAAATGAAATCAGATGAAAAGATGTTTGATAATGGTATCATAGATTTCGTCCGAATTGAAGGCTAGCGTGCAAAGAGCAAGAAGGTAAGTTTGTACATGATATAGCGATGTAAACGAAGCTGTTTCAGAATGCAGTGGACATTGTACATGTAACATTGATAAACAAAACTGACGGGCAATCGAAACGGTTCCACACAACTTGTAGCCTGTTTACGATGTTAGCTGGTGTTTCATGTTTAGGCAATTTCCAGTTTCATGACTGCCCACTGATGTGAACAGGTAGTCAACCAGTCGTCGAAATGTGTCACACTGCACATTGTTTAATGTGACCGCGGGGCGTTGGAAGAGATTACAAAGTAACGAGGCGATCACATGGTCATGAACCATGAAAACTACAGGCATTCCTTTGGGCGAGGTCAAATAATGTCATCTACGAAGCTGGGGATACCGCACTTATCCCTACCGCTGTTTGCAAACGATTTTGCACATAATAATGGGTTACAGCTAGTGTATTGCCCTTTCTCGGCTGACGGTCGTTGTACTGTTGAACTTAAAGTTTATTTTTGACTAGGTTGCCCGACACTATCTGTGAGGCTTTCTTCGTCGCAGAGAAGTCCCAGTTAAGTATATCAGTTTGTTAAATTGGTTGTATGCCAGCTCCGAGTGCAAGTGTGCATTTTTGGGGAATTATCTCAAGCTTTCTTCGTTTCAAGTGGCGTTCGACGGGGGTGTCCGATCTACCTGTCTCTTTTCGACTGTAATGGACTATATTCTGGAAGGAACATTTAAAGTGGAGCTTCTGCTAGATAGTAAGCTAGCTGATGAGTATACAAACTACATTGCTTTACTTAGTTCTTCTGCGGGGAACATAAATACCATGCATGACTAATTCATGTAGTATATACTTTGCGCATTCAAAGTGTAAGGTGCTGTTATAAGATTGGATTGATAGTGTTCACACTTTTGTCATTACAGTCAGGCTACTAGAAGCTATCGATCACCTCGCCTACCTGGGTAATGTCGTCTCATCAGGTTGTAGTGTTGACTTGGGTTTCATCAGAATGGCGAAGTCACCTAGTCCATTTGGCGACTTTCGTCACTTTTGGCGTCGCAAAGACGTCCATTTACCGGTTGAAGGCAGAGTTTACAGTGTATTGCTCAACACTGAAAATGATGTTAGTGAGTGATTTGTTTGCAGCTTTGTGGTTGTTATCTCTTGCAGGTTTTCAATTTGTGTGTATTCTGTCATAGACGAATTAATCCCATATTTAGCTTATTACTGCCTGAGTAAACGGCAACCAGAGTCACAATGCCTATAGCTATAACTCAGTGCTGAAATTGTGTTTTTGTGTACACGCTGACTTCGTTAAATTCACATGCTGTGTTGATCAGGAGGACTATGCTGACTAGAACTTCAGTCCTTCCGCGTCATTTTGGCCAAAAGCAGACAGCCAAAGACCAGTTACGTCCATATGTTTTTATGTCGCATTTCTGTATGTGCAGGAATATTCATACAGAAAATTAACCCTGTAAGTATACAGCGGAATGATGTTTACAGTTGCGACACCGTTGCCTTCTGAGTGCGGAAGAAGGAGGTTGTCAAAGGTACCCTTAAGCAATGAGCGCTTCGATCGTTCAACAGTTGACCGTGGCCATTGGCATATTATCTTGTTTAGCCAACAAAACCCGCATTACTCATCAAAAGCTTGGTATAGCTTTCGACTAGTCTGCTGCCCGCAGCTGTACTCGAAGTGAGACGTCATTGTCTTATTCGTCATGTCCTTCTGATGAATTAGCCTCTCGTTGCCACGTAAGTTAAACCATTAAGCAGTTGACCTTGGACGAAACTCTCCAAGAAAGCCCTGTTTTCTTTTGTGCTGCAGGCCAAACTGTTTAGCCAGATACACCAGCTGGGATCCCTCAAGTCAGTCCGAAACATGACCTAGAACGTAGAACCCTGTCTGTCAGGACGTTAAGGTACGTACTTGTTGGATCGCTGAGGCACAGAACGGCGGAACGCCGAATCTCGCTGATCACGATGGAACCGCATGTCTACGGTACCGATGTCGCAATCTTATGCGAGGCGAACTCGGGGAAGCAAGCGTTGGGCACACCTACTGAATGAGTTGCCCGGCAGAAGCTGTCCGGGAGCACTGTCTGTTTCACAATCGCTAATTATATCCATTTTTTGATGAGAGGCGAATCGCACCGTATCAGCTCGCTGGTCATGTTTGCGCGCCCGCGACGCAGTCAGGGTAAGTTTGCCACCTTTCTTAATGCTTACGGTCCAACAGTGTGTTACATCAATAATACGAGGGGTTAATTATATGATCAGCCGCCCGCCATAATCCGCCTGACACCGGTGGGTGACCGCCTGTTGGTTCCGGACGACTTTGTATGATTTAACACCCTGACTGGGAGTTCTCGAAAACCACGACAATGGTACAGTCGATGCGGACAGTGACCGTCTGTCACACTTGTGTATTATTCATGAGTTGGCTATCACAGACACCTGGCTCCAGCCGGACGCGAGCGATTTCATAATGTGGACTCACTAGTGAAGTGGCCACCAGCCTTTGTTTGATTACATGGTCTTGCGATAGCTCGAGTGATGCGCAGGATTGAGTTTTTCACGAGTCATAAGCTAGTCGCGATCAGGTTGGTTATTCATACTTGCAGTCTCGATTGTTGTATCTCATCCAGACAACGATGAAAACTGGGTGTTAACAGGCTGGAGAACTGAACGTCGAAGACAGAATTTCGGCGTGCAGTTGCTGTTCGTCTGAAAGACGCTTCCGCTTCCACAGTTGGTGGTAACATCCGAGGGAAGCATATCATGGCAGCAGCCATCGAGGTGGTCGATATTCAGCGCCAGCATCGCCGGGACTGCTTCGACGGCAACTTTACACTTACCTCGAGTCTTATATGAAAGAAAAATGTGCCGTTTGCATAGTGGACCTAAGCAATGAAGACAGAAGAACATTTCGCGGTTTTCGTTGTCAACTCGCCGAACTGAATCATGGAATCCAGAACGGCTGACGGAAAGAGCAAGGTGGGTCGATGTAAGATTACGCTGACCACCGACACCACAAGGAGTCTCATAATTTCAGTAAGTCGAATTTTGGTCCATCCGTTCAGTCTACTAAAACACCGATTGATGGGAACTCTTTCGTTTCGTGCACACGATCAAAAAACATCACGAAAGTTTGGCGCAAGCACTTTGGTAGTCTCCTAAAAAGGCAGGCTGACGTTGGATGTGTCCGAATAGCTTGTCACAGCAAGAAGTTAAAGCGTCGCTTGCCCTCGTCTTACACCTAGCAGAAGTGCAGTGAGCTGTTGGACAACTGGGAAACAAGAAGCTTGTAAGAGAATATAGGCTACCTAGAGGATGTTTCAAAGCATGGCGACCCTGGTTTGGAATATGCCTTGCTCCAGTTGGTTCACTCCATCTTGGAGCTGGAACCAGTTACCAAAGAGCCCGATCATGTCCCCATTGTACTTTTATTTGAAGGTATGGGGAGCAGGCGAAGCGTCGGTGGTTATCGAGACATCGGTCTGCTGAGCTGTGTTGGGAAGATCATAGCAGGAATCCTGCTGAACTCACTCAATGTTTCTGATCAACCGCCTTCGTCGATTGGGACTTGTCCGTATAATGGTTGACGAACAGAGCAGCTGTTGTACGAGCAACTAAAAGAAGGTAGGTGAACTCCTAATAGCCAGAAACTACGGTACTAGGATGTTATCCAAGCAAGTTTTTCCAATCGTGATATCGATATTTTATTTTGAAGAAGCTTGCCTTGAACCGGACTGTCTGGAGGAATAAGATCCGGGCAAGCGTCCGAAGATTAAATGGACAACAGTTCGCGTTTGCGAATCCAAGCGCGCAATACGTGAATCACTTACTGGTGTCATAGTGTAATGGATTATCAGGCCGGGGTTGCGACTAGTTCAGTGGTTGGCGGAATACCTCAACGCGGCGGCAAGGCACGTCCAACAACCCTCAACGATCGGATGGCGGACAACAGCGGCGACCGGATGATTCATCGTTCGACCGGATCGGACCAACGGGTGAGACATTGCAGACAAAATAGAATGGACGGCCAGATCGGAAGCACGATTATTCCAACACTCGGAGGAATATCTCGACACGGTCGTAGAATACGGCCAAAGCCCACAGTGGATAGATGGCGAACAGCATGAGCGATCGGACGATCCATCGCCCAACGAAATCGGACCGACGGACGAAGAATGGCAAGCGGAAAACCTCCGGATAGGAGGCGCCGATCACACATAAACCGGTCAGAGGTGCACACGACGTGTGAGCGAAGGGTTTTGTGGACTGGAATTGTGATTCACAAACCCAAGCGCGCGTGGCGTGGTAACTAGCATGTTGGACACTAAAAACTACGCTTTATTGGACGCTTTTTCGCTACAATAGGCCTTGGTAGCGTGACCATGTGACGTAGCGACGAATTCAACAGCGAATTCATTGACCTCAGATTGAAAGGTTATTGACTTAGTCTTAACACACCGTCGATGAAGAGACAGGGTGTGCGTTAGGCGCAAGTAGGTCAAGTCGAGTATGCATTTTCTTGTTTCTGTCAACCAGTAACCCTGTCGTTTAGTAGATCACTGACTCTGCCTTTCAGTGACTTAGATGTTGATGGCTTTCAGCCTTTCCTTTGTTTCAACTTTGTTGGTACACTGTTTTATGAGGGTTTTTCAATCCTTAGTCCAAATTTAACCTTTTTCCTCTTTATAGTCTTATATTGTGAACATCAAAATGTGCTCGTATGTTGAACTTCTCTACGCCTTATACCTTCATTGTCTTTCTTGCTACGTTAGATTTTACCGTTGGTGTTTCTCTGTATTTTGCTTCCCAGAGATAAAGGTTCCCATTTCATACTGGCCTACCATGTGGCTAACTAACACTTTTATGCTGGACCACAAAGGTCTCCACTTACATGCCTGTCAGTCTTGTTCTTTCGGGTTTACGCTGAATTCATGACACGTTAGTGGAACCAAAGCTGACGCGGCGCAAAGCACTTTTGCTAAGTTAAATGCGGAGACGTCCTTTGGCTTTGACTACTGTCGAACTATTCCTGGTACATATGCCGCTAGCTGTGCTTGAGCGACTTCTACCTTAAAAAGTCCATCTTAGTTAGAATAGCTTTAAGGGTGATTCAATCTCGCGTGTTAATCAAATTGATTACATAGCCGTGTTGACTGATTCGATAGATAGATTGATAAATGGATTTCATTTAAATATTCGATTGTTTGGTTTGTCATACAATACAACGCCAGATTGGAGCTTGACTATAGGTGGTACTTTATTAAGGTTTAATGAGGTTTTATCCAGATCACGGCCATCCAGGAGGTGCCCTACAATACTACAGTTCGAACTGTTATTCAGGACATTGGTGACCAGGGTGTCCTAGAAAAGTCAGAAGGTCAAACTTGAGTAAGAAAACCCACCTGGAGGATACGTTCACTGTGAGACGGTATATCATGTAGCACTTCTAACCAGTAATTGGAGTGATCATAGGGTACCGAGCCAGGCAGGTGACACTTATCAACTTCACTCAGTAGAACAGTCAGTCTTCATATTTTGATGACTGAGTCCTCACCTGAGAACCTCGTGGTCGGCGACCTCTGCCAACAGTACTCTGTGCGGTAACTGTTCAGATAGCATGCGGAGTAAGTGATCAAACCGTCGCACGTTGTGCGTTTGTTCTACTTAATCGCTTGCCCGCGTATTCAAGGTTCTTCTAACTACCCACCAACAAACGGTTGTTTTACTCACAATCGTACCACATGGGGCAGGTTAAGTCAGAGACAATTTCATTTCAAGGTCATCTTAATTGACTTCGAACCAAGGTTACTCAGTGTTTTTTTCATGATGGTGATGTGTTCGGATGTTATCTCTATCACTGATCTATATCTAGAGTTGGTATCCTGTGTAATCGCGCGTAGTGTATCAATATCAAAAACTTACTGGCCTATTACATTCATATTATATAGTAAATAAAACTACGGACTCCGTTTATGACTTTCAAATAAACTTACAAACGCTAACTCGTCGAGTCTTTGTTATGTTTCCTTTTTGCCGGGTTCTTATTTATTTCCCTCACACCACCTAATGTGACATGCTTGTCTGTGCCGTTTCCTTACCTTAATCACTCTGACAATCAACGGAACACTTCTGATTTGAATGTCTATTACTACGAAACAGTCGGCTTTGGTCACAGTCCGAAATATACTTCACATGCATATCTCAAGAATTACTTTTTATGTTCCTGCACTATCATTTATGTTCATTGGTGAATAACTCCTGATAATAATGTGAGGAAGCCCATAATTGATCATTCCATCTCGTTCACTTATTTATAGCATCAGTCAGCGATGCTTGTCACTCAAACCTCAAAACGGACTCACGTTCTACAGAACTCCGTGAGTTGGGCAACGAAGCCTGGCGTGCTAATAATGTAGCAACTGCGTTGACTTTGTACACCAAGGCGATCTTCTACGCATCAACATCAGAAGTTAAAGCACTAGCTTTCGCAAACCGATCGTGTGTTTTGGCTCGTTTAGGAGCACATTCTGCAGTGCTCGAAGATATTGACCGTGCGATCCAGGTGAGCGCTGGTTTCTAGTCTTTAGGGCGTAAGTTTTTTATGAAGTTTGCTTTGGGTTCTTACTTATTGTCAATTGATTGTGTCTGCTGCCTCCTCCGTTCTGTCGTTTCACAGTATCACTACCCTTCCAGCCAACTATGTCGTCTATTGGTTCGCAGAGCTCAGGCTTTACTGTATCTGAAAAATGTGGACGAGGCTTATATAACATTCTTGAAAGCAAAAGAATTTACTAACGCTTTGGAGAATTCCGTTGGTTTGACCAAACTGATTGAAACTGGAATGAAACAGTGCAGCGTCATTTCTGCTCAATCTGATGTCGTTGATGATTTTTCCCTTGTTAGCCGTATCCCACCTCTCTATGTACGTCATCCAGATCCACCTGTCCTATCAAATTCTACCGAAACGAAAAGAATCGCGGGAGGACCACTATCCAACCTATCGGTCTCAATCTCTAGTCAGTCGGACATGTTCAAAGTTTCCTACCTTGATGAGATGGTGGAGTGGCAGGTGGTTGCCAATAAATTAATAAAACCCGGTGAGCATCCTTTTTTTCATTTTCGATTTGGTATCTAATCTTGACATTGATAATTATTTTGTCTCAAAAATAGGTTGGGATATGGGCTATTCAGGTAATTGATACGTTTCTCCTATCGCTCACGATATGACACTTTTATAGCCCTGACAGAGACGGAGTTGCCGGCGTTTATAGTCCATCACGTGCTGCATGATAATTTGACCGCCGATTCGTTCAGACGAATACGTTTCGGCCGGCGCATAATTTGCTAATCTTTAGTGTTGCTTAATCTTCAACATGGATCCCTCAACCGTTAAAACAAAGTCTTTTGAGTTTCGAGCTTATAAATGTGCCAGTTTATGATGTGCACCTCGCTTCGACTAGTATATAGTGCGGCCTCAGGTCGATTGCTGTGAGAATACTTACGTTCGTATTGTTTGAGCCGAGGTTTAAGAAACGATACGATGTGATCATATTTGGATTCAGAGATCCTGTCGGCCATCAAGACTGCCGAAGTTTCTCCTTTGATTTTCTTGTGTGCATAGTCACTCTTCCGGTCCATTCTAAACTGGATTGGTTGCTGTTGTAAAATTCAGGCCTGAAACCATGACACTGCACTTTTGCTAATTTCTAATCGCAT
This sequence comes from Paragonimus skrjabini miyazakii, assembly GCA_014338405.1. Taxonomy (NCBI): domain Eukaryota; kingdom Metazoa; phylum Platyhelminthes; class Trematoda; order Plagiorchiida; family Troglotrematidae; genus Paragonimus; species Paragonimus skrjabini miyazakii. The sequence continues at coordinate 29,828 of JTDE01003757.1, read as the reverse complement.
CATCTCTGTAAGGCAGCTTAATGAATACAAGCATATTTGATGTAGCATGTTTCCAATTGTGAAATTCAACGGGTACTCATTCTCCCGTAGTGTTTTTGCCGAGGTTTTCCTCATGCGAAGCATCGGGTAAACAAATGTGCCCGGCCCAATAAGTGCTTTAACAATCGCCGTCTTCTCTGACGTTGGCTGAAAGCTTGCGAAATCCAAGTATTATCCTGTTCCTATTGATTTGTGACATTCATCCGGGGAATGTCTGAGTAGTACACCAAGGAACATCCCTGAATTGTTTCGCTCAATTTCACAGGTCACCCTCAGGTTTTTCTATGAAGTATTGTAAATGTTTATAGTCTAATGAATGTGTTTAGGTTCGGAAGCAATCAGTAGACCATAACCATCTTGTATTCCGTAAAAATTAGTGGTGATTAAAAAATCCACACATTTTGTTCACCCATAGTTATAAAAATATCGGCCAGAATTGATCCCAGTGGTGTGTTTATTGTAACACCGTCAATTCATGGATATGCTGTGTTTTGAGTATGTGGTCTTATGTTTTGGGTGCACAATAAAAGTGACTAATTAAAATAATGCACTGACATGGGTAAAATTGTGTTGTGGGATGAAATAAAATCTTAAACAAAATCCACCGTCTCTCACAAAAGTACATTTGAAAAAATTGGCTACACGTCCAATGAGCGCGTATATACTGATTGTTGAGATTGAGTTCTTCTAGTTCATCAGTAAGTTAGAAAGTACATTTTATAGTGGTTATAATCAGTGCTTTTTCGATGGGCTGCATCACTTCATTTAACCGCTTGATTTGTTTATGGTAAAGATGCTTGGATATGGACAACAGAGAGCGTACGGAGATATCAGAGTTGTGAAGTTTGACTTAGCCATACCATATAGTCGTGACGTGCTGAAACCAGTGTGTTTCAACAACTTGTACTGCTTCTCAATAAGAAATCTGTGCATCGAAAATTATTTGTAATTTATAGCAATCCTGTTTCTTCACCAACTGACACGTCTTTTTTTGGGGGATGCGGTTGAAACTTTGAACGATCTACAGGCAGAATTATCATTTTCTCACTCTAGTCACTTTTATTCATATCAGTCGCACTAAAGTCACTGTCTGGTCTCAGAATAATTAAATCGTTACATTTTCTTTGGGAATATCGTTCAAAGACAATGCGTTCTTCAGTCAACAACGATAGACGCTGGGCCGGAATATAAAACTAATGCTGGACCAGTCCGAAAAAATGTCGTTTTCAGCCACATCTGATTGTTATTTAACGTAGGTATGAAACCCCAAATCTGGTCATACAAATGTTCGAGTTCTGCATCTACCTAAACTTCATAACGATTCCTCAACCTGCATTCTATTTCTCCCATTCATTATCTGATTGTCTTTCGTTTTTCTCACGATACAGCAAAGTTTTAGTCAACACCAAGTAAGGCTTCGTTGTTGATCCGCGTTGTCTCCTGTTCGTTCAATAATTGCATGCTTCCATTGTTTGATCACATCAATTTTTATTCCGTCGCATTCCTCCTAATTCAGCCTACTTGTTGCTCACCGTCCACTCTACATTTCAGGGGAGTTGATTATCATAGATACACCTTATGCTCGTCGAATACATGATGATCAAGTCTTTGATTATTGTTACCGCTGTTTTCGACGATCGATTAATCTGATTCCTTGTCGCGGGTGTTCCGAAGTACGTTTATTGTGTGTTAAGCTTACTTACCGAACCAGTCTTATCACACACTGCTCTGTGTTCTTATGTCCATATTAACCTTGTTTGACAGTACGGATCGCATGCCTTCAGCGAATACTTTGATTCAACTGGCTTCTTTCAGCAGTCTATGTGTATGTCGGGAGCATTGTTTGAATTCTTTTCAAACATACGTGTCTATTTTTCTAAACTGTATAGTCCACCCAAATGCAAATGACTAATGTAACTTGTCTGTTAACCGTATTGATCGTTGTTCAGTTTTGTTTGTTTGATGACTTCACTTTCAAAAGGTTTTCTCCTTACCTATTAGCTTAGTTTTGTTAATAAATTATTACAATTTTTTTTGCACTCTACACTATTTTCGGAGGTTACCTTGTTCTGATATATAATCTTTTGTGTGCAAGTCGGAGTTATTTTTGGACGGTAGCAAATGACATTCGATCTGCGAGTATAATTTACTTTCTATACATATATACAAAAAAGACATCCTTTAATTGAACGTCATTTATTTATGGTATCCGGGGTCTAAACAAATGTATGTCTACCAGCAAAAATATGTTCCCGCTCGTACGTATGCTAGTCCAGTAATTACGACACAAACCCTCATTCACGGGGTTTCCCATTGGTGCTTCTGTTGTGTTGGTTTCTCCTCCTTAGGCTTAGGTATCCTGACAGCCCACATATGCCCTATTATGTCACATAACGTCGCACACTTCGTGGTGTCATAGCTACACAGTAAATTAAGTTTTTGAATTTCGTAGAAGTTAAAACCCAACACTTGAAAATGGTGTGCAATTGAGTTTTCTTTACAACTCGGAGTAACCGATACAGTTAAGCCAATGGTCACACAATACAAACTCTATCGTATGGTGTCCCTCAACTGTGTCTCTTCTGTGCCCTAGTGGGCGAGTTCAATCAGTCATGTTTGTATGTGCACGAAGAAGCACCTAGTCCGATTCGTTTCTCAGAAATGAAAAATTTCGCTTCAGGCTGAGATCAACCGCTGATAGTTTCAGCATTTCAAAAGAGAATCAGATGCTTCTGTGAAAATCTAGGATAGAATTGACCTTACTTTCGTCTTAACTATAATGCTGATGTATTTTGTGCTTTATCGATTGATTGCATCCCGGAAGACCCCAGGGAGTCCAGTGTCTCACGCAATCTGTAGGTGGAAACGTTGGTGATTTTCCAAGATGAACGTGGTTGGTGAAATTTGCAAAAATCCGTCTTTTTCTAACTTGTGACATTTATTTGCCTGGTGCAGACATCCTAGTGTTTTTGTTTAGGTCGGAAATGCATGTTTCTTAGATTCGTTTCAACCTTTTCTCCTTTAAACCAGGTATTTTTCACCATTGTTTATCAGCTAAGCCCCTGCATCAACTATTAATGTGCTGTTACCAATCGTGTGCCATCAGATTGCTGCTGAAAGTTCTGGACATATTGGACGATGATGTACTCGAACCGTCACACGACCTGTGCTAGTGTTTTGTTCTGTCTAGTGAAATATTCTTTCGAGCTACTGAAGAACGTGCGGATATGCATACCTACCTAATTTCTCGATCTCTTGTACGACGCCCCAGTTCTCCTATTGTTTTCACCTATGTCTGTTCGAAAGTCACTTGCCTCTTTCTGATTGCTTGTTGGCTGATGTTTTGTATTTCAGTGTGTGGCGTTCGCCGTAAAACAACCGTTGCCGTTCGACTTCTTTATTTTGCCATTTGTTGCTTACTGTCAAATCTGTACTACATGAGTTGGCATTCACTCAGATTCATCAGGTATAACTGGCAGTTTGAATATTTGGACCCGTAACTGCGTGCTCGGTATCGAATGTATGAAGCGTTGGGCTACCGGTTCAGTGATTATCAACTATTCCGATATAGAAATCGTCAGACACCTTCACACATAGTTAACCTGGTTCCAAATTGTAGAACAAACAACCAGCTGTGGTGATTTATGAAAAGTGTACTGTTTGGTTTGATCATTGGTATGATCGAAGCAACTGTTAAACTATCTTTGTTGTGATACGTGTGAGGGCTCATAATTTGTGGCCCCGGTGTGCCGTGAGTTTCTTCGGTTTCATCACCACCATTAGTTTGAGCTTGTGTTCCCTCTCCCATACGTAGGTCGGTTTCTGCTCAGCTGCATGTGAAGAAGCATCGTGGGCTCCATTATGGTTTGAAGATGGGACAGACAAAGAGGGACTTGAGTTGTCTGTGGGGCACTCTCGAAATCCTTCTCATCGGTTCGAATGTGGTCAGGTTCATCGTCTGTGCTTAAAAGATTATGCTGGTTGGAAACATATGCGCTCACACCCTCCACCAGTCATCGCATCGGAATTTTTGAAGTCATACCATGCACAGTTACGTGAATGTTCTGTTGATAGTTGTGTCGGAGGTCCCATGGTTGCCTGGCTCTCGTTTGCTGTGGTGGCTCGAACGAATCCCGTCAACCTGCGAGATCTTGCACAAGTGAGTCACGCCTATTCATGGTTACGCTTCAAGAACGAGGAAGCTAACAAAAGGTTGAGTACATGCCTAACCATCACACGTAATAGGTTGATTTCAACTGGTACTGCCTTTTGTAGTCAAATGGACATAGCCAACCATATTACCACGGTTAGGTTGATCCGAAATCGGTGCATTGCTAATTTACTTATCTCCATTCACAGGCTTGACTTTCATGCTTGCTTTCATCTGTGTGTCGAATCATTCATTTACATCTAATCTAAGTTTGATCATCAGCTTACTACCTAGAGAATGACTTTAACCTTCCAGTAGTTTCCCTATAGCACATTTCATTAAATGGCATATATAATTCATGTTACTAATGAGTAGTTTTGCATATTTGATGATTTAGACAAGACCCAGAAAAAAATCTGCCAAACTACTCGTTGATAATACAATTTCTATGCTCAACAGTGGCGTTAGTGGATTCCAGCGTGCATTGGCTGAGAAATCCTGCCAGGGCAGTTGTTCTCCTGAACCAGTTGGTGGATTCCGTATGAGACAGTTGGACGAATCAGTAATAGGGTCCAAATGTGAAATTTCCGAGTTCCCGGCGTGGCTTCGTAGCTCAGCTGATAGACCGCTTGAGCATGCTGTTTCTGTCACTAGTTCGAATCCAGCCGAAGCTCTGATTTTTTACAATCGGGTCTCGTTTATTTATATAGGCCGATTGATTTCATACGATTACGTACCCTGATTTCCTCTCAGCTTCCTACCCTACGTATATTCATTCGACTTTCTAAGAACACAACAGACTCAACCTCGACGGTGATGAGGGAACGTTCTCCGTCTCCTCTCTCGGCTTTTTCGGGTTCCCGACATCGTCCAGCGTGTGGTTTGCAAGCAGATGACTATTCCACCGTCGGCTGGTTGACCTCCAATTCGAACAAGCGAACTCCACATGATCTATGGCAGCGCACTGTGGCCGCTGTCTTTCTCACCCATTGTCTCTCGGTACGTGTCTTAGAGTCGTACACTTTTCCGAAGCTCTCGATTGAGATTGCATCATTCTGGTTGTTAATTAGCTCAACTTTCCTCCTTTCTCATTGCCTCGTTGGATGCCTCCTTATTGGTCACTGTTTCACGACCGACCGTGTCCTCGGGTTAATTGGTGTGACTACTTTCTGGCACTGCGTAATCACTTGTATTGTCGGGCACACTTGTTCAACTGTGTTCGTTCATTTCGTATCCTCATGAGCGGATCTTGGGGTTGTGAACTGGGTTGTTCGTTCGCTACTTTTAGGACACAACAAAGTAACTCTATCTGCTTATTCCAATCTTGACCAGCTTTATGATACAGGCTTACTGTTAGAAAACAGTTGAAAAGAGATTGGTTAACAATCCCCAGAGTAGTCATCAGAAAAACTGTGTAGTATACAAGCTCGTTTTCGGTTATCTTCAGGCCAAATATACCACATTTATTCGAAACAGCATTGTCAGGGCGAAGCGGACGAAACAAGTAACGGATTCAATTCGTCTGATTTACCGAGTTAAAGGCGGTCACTCAAAAGCCGTTAGATGCCGAATTCTAACCACAGCTGAGACCATCGGAATTCAACTGACTAATCTACCCTTGTGCGTACAGAAGCGCTTTGTTCAGGCTTTGTGGTTACCATGGCCCACCGCCTGCACCGTGGCCTATTAAACTACCACGGTTCCAGTTGCATCATAATTGTGACGTAATTGTATCAAAACGTTGTCTATGACATTGTTGATCTCAATTGAACTTGTTACTTGTTTTGTTCCCTTCCTCCTGACAAGGCTGTTTTATATAAGTTATGTATTTGAACTGATGAATAGCAGAAAACGAGCTTGTTTGCTATACCGTTTTTCTTATGGTTGTATATCATAAAAGTTAATTTATGCTATCAGCTTGTTCTCAGGCACAGTTAACTGAAAAGGATTTGTTATCATTTGCCCACACATACGGCATTGTTTACTACTGTGTGGCACGTTTACGAGCACCTCTATCTGCAGTTGTTGCACATCATTAGGTCCCCAAACGCGCTATCGATTTGAGTAGACGGCGGCGGACACTGATTTTGATTGATTCATTCCTCGATATCTTATCACTGTCTAGCTATCGCGTTGCCTTTTTCGACCGACCCTTGATTTACTGAAGAGATTTACTTGAAGAGACCCTTGATTTCGCAAGTGGGATTCGAGAACTTATACGTGGGTTGTATTTGAGACAACTAGTGACCAGATATCGCTTTTGGTATAAAAATTGTTTAGGTTACCCTTTTTGGTAATCTGTTTTCGGATATTCGCATTGCTTACTTGGTTCTTTCACCACCAGCCGGCAATTGTGCTTAATCAGCGATTGTCAGTGACAGACGATCGATAAGCATCCTTTGCTCGAATAAGCCAGGTTTCTTAATCACACAGATGAGAAGAACAGTTGGATGTGGAGTCCATTCGACCCTTCCTTAGAATGATTCACATCTTTACCTTGTCATAAGTGAAGCACACAAGCTGGCTTTTAGTATGTGGTTGCTATTGCTCAATTCATTCGTATCTTCAACAGTTTTTATGCAAAACCAGTCACTCGATCTGATACGTCACCATCAAACTGAGCTCATGTATAGACTTCTGCTAATCCTGAATTACCGTGTTCTCCATGGTTTAAGAGCCTAATCTCACCGTTTAACTTCTACGGGTACATCTGTACGGATGAATGTAGCTTTTTGCGATTCCACAGGTTAGAAACAAATATAATTAGAACGCTTTCGTTGTTTTCTAGGTATCTGTGGTATGTAACGAGAAATGTGACTTCTCATCCCAGAATGTTTTACTAACGAATGTGTTTTCCACCGAAACGGACGTAACACTTGCATGGTCCACTCAATCCACTGTTGAAATAGTACACTCACTTCTCTGCTTCGATCGTCCGGGTAACTTTTGGTGAACGACTAACGAATCTGAGCCCACGAAAACAGGATTCTGCTGGTTGCCTTCGTTATTCGAGGGTCTAAACTTTCGGAATCTCGTAATACCCGACCCTAGATAACATGAAAATAGATATGCCAAAACACGACTGGCGTTCAGCTTATTTTATCTAGGCGGCTAACACTAGGAAGCAAATATACTTGCACAAAAATGTGATGGATAGGTAGTGTGTGCCATTCGCGAGCCATGTTTGGTTCGCGCCGGCTGAACGATGTTAACTGCTCGTCCACTTTTTTTCACTTTATCTGTGTCGTCCTGCCTATCACACAACTTTAGGTGAACATCTCACTCCCATCCCTTGGACTCGTTCAGACTAGTTTCTATGATCACTTGTTCATGAAATGGACAGGAGCTTTGCCTGATTTTGTACCGGTTTAAGTTTCTGCTTAAGCTGGCTACTTAACTCTCTCTCTCTCTCTCTTACTGTCACAGCTGGATGAAAACTGAAACGGATACGACGTGATAAACAGAAAACATCAAAAACATTCGAATATCTGTCTTTAGTTTGTAGAATTCTAACCGTTGCATTCCGGGCTTGCGTCATCCGCTGAGTTGCGCTTGTAGATCTTAGGCCGTCAGTTAAGGCTACCAAACAACGGATCCTAATGGTCACTCGAATGGCTGGTTAGAAATGTTGTCCGAGATGGCAGTGTTCAGCAGCCGCTAGTTTGTTTGCCTTTATACCTCTTCCAGTTCTTCTACTTGACCTTGTTTTATCCCTATTGGTAATTTTTTCTTGTGGTTTGTTCTACATTACTGTTGCGATGAGCGGCGATCAAAGTCCCAAAATCTCCGATCAGGCTCGTGACCGTTATGGTTAGGCGAACGAACAACAAGATACAGTATGGTATTTCGCACTTCCGAGGGGCAAAACATGTTACATATCGATGAGCTGCTACGGTTTACATGCTTAAAACGTCCTGAACTGCTCCTGAATCACCACATATTTGATAGATCATAAATATGGTGCCTGTTATGAGATGTGCCATCTGGGTGAAATTGTACACTACCTCCGACTGTCGTCTCTAGGATGTCTCTTAAGATGTCAGCTAAACAATTCTCATGTGCACAGACGTTAGACTCGTTGAATGTCGGTGTCTGCTACAGTTCAGGACGGTGGTCAACGTATTGTACTGATAACACCTGCACTGTTTACTTGACGTTGGTTGTATATTCCGAGTGATTGCATGGCCGCAGCCGACTGTTTAGGCTGGATTTTCGTTAGCAGTAGCAGCACTTGGTAAGTTTTGTTGAGGCCAACTTTAGACGTCAAATCTTCAAAAATCTTTTCATTATTTCTGTTTCTGTTACAATAGACTGTTATAACGTCGACGTCAAAGATATCTTTTACTCGAATCTGGCCGCTCTTCGATCGATACATGACTGTGATATAGTCATCTCGGTAGGAGATAAGAATAGCCATGTTGGCCGCCTTGATGAGACCGAGTCGCGTTTAAGTGAGAGGTTTGCGATCATCGCTCAGATAATGGTGGGCGGCTGTTGCAACTGTACCGAGCACAAGCCGTTTTCAATTAACAATAATTTTAGACCTCGTGCGCATGTCTGTTTTGTTTGGCGTCCCGTTCTGCAAATCAGACTTGGTCCCAAGTAGACCAGGTTGCTGTTAGTTGTAGACGGTGTGGCTCTACTCAGGGCTGTCTTAATGGAGCACATACTTAGATTCACATCATGCGTTGGTGCGTTGTCGTTTTGTTCTTAGTTTCGGTTGGCAACGATCTCATCGACAGCAACGATTGGTTATTGAGAAACGGGCTATGCCATCAGTAGTGCATACGTACGACACTAGCCAAAAATGCAAGCTTAACACTAATAACCCCGTGGATCTTAACAGATGCTGGACCCAGATCAAGGGTTATTCATGAAGCAAGTACCATGACATGTAATACGGTGGTTCTTGGATCGTATCAACTCTGGCGGAAGTATGAGGAATGAAACAGAAGGTCGTATCTATAAGGCTTGGGCGTTATTCGCTAATCTAAGCCACGTCTGACGACAGAGAAGAATCTCTGAGGCCCAATGATCACGTATATGAGACGACTTTGTGGCCTTTGTTACATTACGGTCGCGAAACTTGTCCTCTCATGGTAGGACACGTAACATGACAACTGTAGCTCAACCATCGTATCAGAATGAAATAGCATTCCAGGAGAAATATCGATCATTGGCTCGAGTTTTAGGATTGTCATCGGTGACAGTTATGGGAGTTGTTAACCGGTTTGTGCACATGGAAAACCGTATCAGTAATGACAGTGATGTGAGAAATGAAATGGAGGCTCATATTTCCAAGACATAAATCTGATGATTAATGGTCACGTATATAAGACGACTGTGTTATTTGGCAGTTGCGGAACTTGGTCGCTCAAAATAGAAGACGTGAACTGTCTTCAGGCATTTGGCCATCGTTGTTTATTTTTCATCGCTCATATCGGATGGCACCATCAGGTTAACTACACAGGTTGAGAAGGGGGTATTTGGTAGAAAGTGTCAAACGAGTTCTTTTGTTCAGCCTATAAATTTGCACAGAGTTAGATAGTCGGGTCACGTGTTGAAGTTATCAGTTAGATCGTCTGCTTCACCGAACACACTGCGTACTCTGCGGCCAACTGGCGTAAGGCATTCACCAATTGTTGGCCACCGAAGGTCGACTTCATCTGGGCTCAAGTCTTCACGACTCCCAGAGTCGGTGACTGAAGACTTCAGGTGAGATGGTAGCTAATTGGGCACAGTTGCTTGAATGTTGTCGTTTATCTGAGTTGTCTGTGAAGTGAGTGTACTTAATGACGCAGGGCAGTGAAAGCCGCAAGGAAGCTGTCTTGCTGATGATGCCTTACTTTCACTTATAGCTCGGTCGTTTGTTTGCAAGGTGTAGGCGACTTGATGTTGTATGTTTGAATATAGACGTAGTTATTTTTATTAGTTAATCAATCAATTGATTAATTAATTAATTAAGTACTGATGAGTAGTCGGGGATTTGGTTAATTTTCAAGTTGAACATCACCCACAATTGATCGCAGCTGTCGCATCCCCATAGACTTTCCAATCGGCCCCTTTCGAAAAGAAGCACTAGACTCGAGTTTCGCTCTTATTAGAGCTCGTCAGTAGT
>JTDE01003757.1:0-17531 GCA_014338405.1 Paragonimus skrjabini miyazakii | reverse complement strand
GGCATTTCACTACAGATTAGATTTACGAACGAAAAGCTTCTTGAGCCTTCGTTTTCTGTACTGTTGTTCAAACGTTGTTGCAGTGTGCCTACGGAAACTGAAAGCTGTCATATCTTCTGCGGCTTCGATTTGTAGGCGAACGGATTGACTGTTATTGCTCTAATTTGCTATCAGTCCGCCGTGTCACTTGTCTTTACTATTCCCCTAATTTCAAAGATCCGTATGTAACCTGATGTATTTCTTATCAGTGATTGTTTTGTTTGATCTGTGAATTCTCTGGAAGAGTTTGGGCCTCATGTCTTGTTGATGAACATTGGGATAGTGGGACATTCGGATAAGCTTCGGCAATGCACATTGCCTTGTTTGTTTGTGTATTAAAGACATCAGTCCTAAGAATGTAGACTCCATGATGGACATGATCGATGATCTTATCTGCTGTTTCAAATCGCGAAACGGGTTATACCAGCCAAATATTTCTTCCTTCGCGGTCCCATCTATCACGTCTGCAAACAGTGTGATTCACAAAATACCATTTCTTCCCAATACGATAAGTTAGTTGACCAAGCGAGGACCTTGTTTCTCTCCGTTTCAGTGTAAGACATGGTCTGTTCGAATTGCACGCAATCGATTTGTACAATTTCACTGTTAATTCTCAATGCTTTTTAAAGTAATCTTTCGAATCGTCCCTGTCCTCACATCCTATTAGCATTCCGGAATAAATTCACTTTAACCATTACCAGTTGTCAAAGCAACCGGGCTGCCCATTCATGCGATCCACTTTCCGCCACGTGAATAATGAAAGATATGACTGTTATCCCCATGATACTACAACTCGGTGTAAACCTGGGAAAGTGAATGCTGAGTGTTGGTCAGTACGTGCAGTAATGACCACGTCAGCGGTACTGTATGGTTAACCCATCCGGAATTAAGGACACGGCCCAGTGTTCCCCTAATTCTTATATGCTATCCTTTAGTCTGCGAAAATTTACACTTTTTCGTTTTGTTTTTTATTTCTCATTGATAGTCGCCACCTCGCTGTACATTCTTGGTAAAAAATGAGCAGAATGACTTTCGGCGCACAGTTCGTACCAGAGGGACATATACATTATCAATCAAGTGCATCACCCTCTGTCAGACTTGTTGCGTTTTTACAGACAAGAATTGGTGATGTAACCACTTTCCTACAACGAATAAAGCAATTTATAGCCGCTATTGCACTCGTTTTCGTAATAATTGATCAATTTTAGTCAGTCATCTAATCACCATTTTACCCAACCCTGTTGCTAACGTTCACCAGCTCATACAGCCCGACACATTTTCGGCATGGTGACCAGCAAGAATCATACGTTTCGCAGTCAGTGTGAAGTTGACCGGAAATAGACAGTAGTTGCGTTCTCGTTTGTCCATGTTGAGTTGGTCCATCTTTGATGAATTTTTGTGCACCGACCCTTATTCTCATGCCGTTGAGCAGCGCAGTGTGTTCAATAGGTCAGTTTGATCCCAAGGATGTTGTGTTGGATTGGCGTCAAGTGTTCAAGTAGACCAAGGTTAACAGTCAGTATTTAGGGGCAACTTGAACACCCGTATTTAAATGAACCAGTGGGCTGGGGCATTATTATCTTGAACTATCCTATATCTAGTTATTTGAAATAGCGGCGTTGTTGCCAGCTCGGGTCGATAGTTTAGATATTCGGTTGTTCGCGGAGCTTGGTATTTACGTTGTAAGTGTCTCATCACCAAACGAGGTGACGTTATCAATGCTTAGTCGTTGGAGTGTATAGTTGTTAGCTTGCAGGTTTGTAAATTTTGTTGGGTGACTGATCGTGTATGCGAAATTGAGTTAACCTTTCTGTCTTAATTCTGATTGGTTACTTCCAGTTGCTTTTGGTCAAAATTCTGATTGGCTGTAATGTGTCGTTTCTGAACCTTGACCTAGAATCTGATTCCTCATTATAGTCTCGCTGAATCTATCGTATTTCAGCATTTTCAACCGCGCAACTTGCTTGTCTATAAAATTGTGTTTCCTGCTAATCCTCCTCTTCATTCCGATCTTTCTACGTGCATGTCCGCATCCTCGAGTGGGTCCCGTTTCAAATCTAGTCGTATGCATACCCATGCATACGGTTATCTTGTTATCTCTTGTCTAACACGGTTTCCTATTAATCCCGACTATTTTTGCAAAAGAATTGACCGTAAAATTGGACTAATGACTGTCTGTTGAAAATGTGATGATTCGAATACCGAATATTCATCTCCCGAGGTGCGTAAAATGTTTTTTTGAGGAGTAAAAGTTTACCGAGGATTTCATAACAACAGCAAATTGCCTTGCGTATGGTTAGCCCGTCAGTGCCAGTCGGTACAAATGTGATGAGTTTGATTAAAAACAGTATACTTCATGTGAATGGGTTTGTCTAATCCAGTCGTGCCAAACGTCACAAACTACTCTATTCATCTTTTATCCGACTGTTTGTAAGCTGCAACTACTTGTTTTGATTTATCCTCTCAACGTTCACAGATAACGTGACATCTTAATTTTCAAACCGATGTAATGTGCATCTGCTACCGATCATTGAAACGGTGACCAACTGCTGCGCATGATTAATGTTAGGCTAGTACGCCTGTTTGGTCTTCTTAACACGACAATTGATATGTGATCCCATATTACACGATGAATATTGGAATGCACACACTTTCGGACACAACATTGCTATTACAAGAACCACTTGACCTGAGTGAAGTGAACAACGCCAGTAACGACCGTCTATTATGTTTCACTGTGTGACGGATGTCACTTTTTGTGCGTGGTTTATATTAAGGTTTAGCAACTGATCTCAATGATTAAATTGTACAGTAGCTTAACGCCATCCAATTCACGTGTGACTCAAAGTAGTTGTATTTTTGTAGAACCTCCTAGTATCCAGATGACAGCCATTTGGATCATGTGACGACGCGTGTGCTTAACCCGAAGTCGCTTTGATTTTTTTTCAGGCGGGCGGTTATCCTCTGGATTGGGATCGTGACCGGTGTCTACAAGATCCGACAAGTCCTTCACTCCAGCCACTTGACACCCGACTGCCTGCTTCCTGGGCTGCTGCTTGTATACTTCACCAGGTTCAGGCGATCGCCTCCAATGCACACAGTTTCTCCATTGGATATTACTGTTGCTGCACGGAAACTGTTGATGACTCCACACGGGTAACGAAGCCAGTTCCGCGAGAGCCTTCCGTATTAACACGAGGCTGCTCATCTGGCGTTGAGCTGTCCAATTTAGAAACATGCGAAGTGGGATCTGCATTGTATCCTGTTTTGTCGTTGATCAATCATTCATGCAATCCAAATGTGGCCCATGTGTATTTGGCCAATGGTCTTTGTGGACTCTATGCTCTACGTGTGATCCGTGCTGGGGACGCATTGTACGGGAATTATGGTTATCACTACGCGACACACCCGTTAGATCAACGTCGGCGACTCCTGTTAGATCAGTATTGTTTTGAATGTCAATGCGAAGCGTGTCTGGAGAATTGGTCAAATTTGAATTTGGACTTGAACCTCCAATGTCGAATTTGCTGCGGTCTGATTGACCTTTCAGCGAACGCGATCGACGTTTCTTGCTCCAGTACAACTTCCGCTGACAGGCGATCAAAATGCATGTGTTCCAAATCTGTCCAACGTACCGCAATCAGGCTGTACAATAAATTGCATAAATCTTTTCAAGAACTCTGTACGCAGATTCCCATGGAGTTTGTGAATAAGCAGTTTCACCGATTGTCTGACGAATTTTTGGACAAACAGATTGCGAAGGTATCCTGCATGCTTGATCTGGGTGCATTCGAAGACATCTTAGTTCGTCCAGCTATGCCATTTGACTACTTACAGGAGTTATTGAAAGTGTTACTCAATCTTCGTTATGGGTGTGTCTTCATGTTATCTGATCTATTGAAATCAGTTAAGTGATCTGAACAGCTCTTCTGTCCAATATTGCCAATGATGCCAAAGTTGAGTAATTTGAATTCAATCCATTGACCATATCATGAACGAGTTTCGACTACTTGCTCGTCATTTATCTTCGTTTTCTGACCTACCACCTTTTCTTTCGACAACAATTTCCGGTATATAGCTGTTTTATGCACCCTGTCTTGTTTAGAGATCATAATTATTGGACCAGTAAATGGATCGAGTATGTATGCATTTGTTGTGAGTTTTGCAACCAGTAACTCTTGTTTTCCTGTAATACTGCGTTTGCAATAAATACCGAAAAATGGGGTTCAGCTGGTCCGTCCGTAAGCAAACGATTTTGACATTGAGCTGGGACGTTGATCGACAGGTCCACTTTGTGGGAGAATGCGACGCCGTCGGCACGCATTGGTGTGCGGTCGTTCATATGCAGGCAGGTTTTGTTAGGTGTTAATCAGCACTGTTGCGTTCTTTCCTACGTTAGAAGCGACTATATCGTGCGACGTAATAACTCTCAAGCGGTTCATTCTCTTATGACAAATTACATTGGCGCTTATTCTGCAGTTGATCGATCTATTCGTGAGGTTCATTTGATGAAAATGAATGTATATATGTGATCCAGTTGATTCTCATTGATGTGTGACCAATACAGTGATAGGCACACTCATGATAACGTCCAGACACATTTCCGTAATAAGGTCCAACTTTAGCTACTTGTGCTGCTGTGATATCACGAACCCAATCCGGTCACTAGTCTTGATTGTTTGAAAGTTGTCCTCAAATAATGTTTCTGTGCCTTATGGTCGTATACGTCCCTTGTCTCTTTTCGTTTTTCTTCACCTCCTGACGAAACTGTTAATATGGATGTCGAAATCATTTTCCGAAGATTAACTTTAATGTTTTCAGTGGGTATTTTACTGTAGGCAATAAGGATTCGATCTGACAAAGGTGTAACAGAGACCGCTGTTACCACCAACGCAGTTTTAACATAGAGCACTTGTGATGTCGAAATATAGACTAGTTTTTCATGAATTGTTGAATGTGATGAGGTGACCGCTATAACGGGCCGTTTTTCTGGCCATGCAGCATTCGTTTTATCGACACTGTAAAGTGCTGCTGTTGAACGTTAGCTTTCGGGGCCGCGTGCACTGAAACGCTTATGCAAACTTAATATGTACATTACAGCCGTGGACTGCGTTTTTTGCGCTTCCATCCGTTTGGAACTCGCATCATTCATTAGGTTTATAGTTTGTTAGCATCTTAATGGAACTAAACAGTGATCCTGTGTTATTACAGTGTGAAACTGGTGCCTAGTGCTTTTCAAAATAAGTCGACTGCAATTTCTTTCCGATTACGAAAACTGTCTTCAGATGTGGACGATGTCAGTTTTGTAATATTTTGTACTTTCCTTTAATCAACACTGTTTACCATGTTGACCGCTGTATTCCATAGTCAACTTTATGCAGTGGAACGGCCAATATGAACTACGTCAGATTTCTGTGGCTCGCAACGTTCTTTTCCATTAGCTTCTCAGTGGAATAAGGACCATGTTCGATTTTGCGGGCAATTCCACTTGATCATTATGCTACAAACGGTAGAATAGTCCATAGCCTGACCGTCAGTTAGTGGAGATGCTGAGAATCGTTTGTAACTTGTCGGTCTTCTTCGACACCAAAACGTTTGTAATTTGGATCTCTAGTCCTTTCCTTTTAACTCAGCAAAAAAAACGATGAAATCCGTTTGTGTGTGGTCCGATTCGGTGTGTTGGGATTTTGGCGGTATCGCACTCTATTGTGTTCACGCAAATTTCAAACACCTTTGGACAGTCGGATAAAGATAGGATCTGAACGGCACGACAGCTTACTATATGTTGATCGTCGAGTAACCATTAGGGGACTTGTCCAGATCGATTTATCACCAAGCGTATAAATCCCATTTTCGGTTGGATTTGGATCATATCGCCCAGCTCTGTCACTGGTTGACCTTTAGCCACCATCATTAACAACTAAGTGTTGGTAAGTGTCTCTGATTGATAGACGGCTCACTGCCGGGAACCAGCTTGAGCCATTGGAAACCAGCGAGCAAAGTAACAGCATGATATTTCCTTATCGTTGTATGCCGTCACGATCAGTTTTTCACCAACTGACACGATAAAATGCTGCATTCAAACGTGGAAAAGACTGATTGAGAACTACAGGTTTCTCTGTAATTATCAAATCATGTAGATTTCAAGTATTGCGATTTTGTGACCCTCTGAAGGCGTGTTGATCTGGTTCCACTCAGCTTGTTCCATTATGTTAGTTTTCAACCATTAAGTGTTGTCCTGATTAAGTCAAACTGATCAGTTCTCCTGAGTCATGTGGACAGGTTATGCGGAGAAATTGGTCGAATCTTACTGCATTGTTCTCCAGTCATTTGTAAGCACCTTTCCTTCAACTGAACTGAATGCTGATCACTTAAGATAATGGCGTAATCCGAATATAGTTCCTCGTGAGTTTTGTTAGACTGTATGACCATTTGTGGTTTCTTCGTTTGGTTCGGTCCATTGATACTCTTGTGACAAAGAGACTTCATTTATTAAGGTACACATCACTAGCTTGGAATTGACGGAATAGTCTAACTCAAATTGTGCGTGTAGGCTCCAGGTAACTGAATTTTCAGTTTTGAGATTGAAACTCACAAACTGGTGATTGGTTCATTCTCTTGTTGAGATCTAATATTTGGCCAGAATCCACGTTCTTGATTAGCATTCCGTGAAGAAAGTTGAAGGTATATGGTACCATTCTTCTCGGGTCAACTTTTTGCACCAGCTGCGAACTGAAACGTATGTTCTGTCTCCTATCCTATGTTCGAGGATCGCTACCATCTTCAGTGTACTGACTGTTTTTGTCAGTTTACTCCTCTAGCGTATCACTGATCAGATGTCTAGAAACTAATGTACGCGTTCGTTGTTCTATGTTTTAACATAACCCGTAGAGGGTTTATTGAAATAAACAACTTTGCAGGTCAAGCGTCTTTCGAGGTGATGACACTGTTTTCTGATACTTCTGCAAAAAAGCCTTACCGGGACTACTTTATTAAGTTCGGGACAGAAGCGCAACATGCGTGGTAGAATGTTTATACATTTTCCAGTTTAAGATATCTTGATGTCATGTTAAGATGGCCCAACGGGGTTAGCTCTATTTCAACGGCGAACAGGGTGGTATGGCTAATGTGCACTTGGGTAGGGTGACAAACTCTGGGATTGTTCATCACCTACAGAGTCAGAAGACGAGGTGCCGCCAGGTTTAGGAAGAAAATCAGACTGGTTTGCTCAGACTCAGTCAACCGGGACATAACTAACGGGCGATTTTGGATCAGCCGCGATAGATTAGGTAAGTGGTCATCACAATTCCCAACTATTAGTCCAGTAGATTATTTCCTGTACCTTCAACACATGGTCCACAGAGAAACTTGTAAACCCTGTAAGCACCGAGATTATCATCATCTTCGAATGCACTGCAGCCTTTGAGAATACTATGCGTGTGTTATCATCATGCCTATACAGAATGCCTTCAGATAACCAAACTGCGGACAATATTTCGGAAATCTTTTTGCATGAATATTGTGCGCTACTACTTCCATTCGTTCTTCTTTCTGTGACAGTGACATTGGCTCAACAAAACCATAAACTAATACTAATGATAACTGACGCAGGTCTACCTGGTAGACGATACCAATTCTGTTGGAAACATGAGATATATGAAAGGCTATCTTGTCCAGTGTTGTTTCACTGCTAGTCAACCTCTGAAAGAACACTGTCGAGTCCAGTCGATCACCACAGGATATTAAAGGGCAACAATGCGGTGATGGGATTTTCTCCCTGACTTTCTTCTGTTTTCACCGGAATATGGCAGCGTGTCTCCAGTAGCCTTTGATGCCTATCGTCTCGTTTTGTTTTACTAGCTGATCCACTGAGAAAGGTCGCTAGAAGAAATTCTACCTCTCCACTTACGTTGCTTCCATTAAACCTGAGATCATCAACCCATTTTCTGACCGATTTCAAAAACGTTTCAATCATACTACTGGAACATTTTGAGTAACTAGGTGTTTAACACCTTTCGTACACACGACTGTGTCGCTATTATGTGCACAAAGAAATTGAACACCATTGAATGTAAGCTTATTCATAACGATTTTTACCAATATTTTCTTTATTTTATTTTACTGCCGGAAAGGAATGCCAGCGCAACGTTAACTGCTTTAGAATGAGAGTGACAAACTGGCAAACAAAACCTGTTTTCTGTGTTTGATCTTCAGACTAATTAAAACACGACAAATATGAAAACAGTAAATAGAGTGGGGGAAGAAAACCGAAATTGAGACGATCTGACTGAATGATTTGGATAGGCGAACAACCGGGCTGTTTAAATTGTTTGTGTTAATTTGTGAAATACAGAACTTGCGCGTCCGAGGCGCTTTAAAACATAACGTATCACAGATTAATCTGATGTCAACGATGACAGTCAATTGATGAATAGGTGACTGAATAATTGTTCAGATTTTAAAAGTCAACTTGAACCAGTTCACCGGTTTCAGACAACCATCATCTCGCCTTTCACAAACAATTTAGTCAGTAACGTTTCCAAACCTAACGCTTCCAGAATACATACGTCTGCATAGAATAAACTTACGGTTCAATGCTGTCACGATTGTGGGGCAAACTAATGAAGCAACTGTAGTGTTCCATGAAAATATATAGTCAAATTAGCTAATCGGAAAAGCAAAATGTTCTACGTTATCTGCACCGCGATCTCTTCTCACACAAATTTCAGCAATGTCTGGGAAATGATAAATATCCATTTGAACTTAATTACTTTGAAGATTCTCGTACTTCATCTGTTGTACACAATGTTTGAGGTGCGAGATCACAATTACTGATCGAGTGTTCGGTGTCAAAATTTGTGTGGCGGAATAAGTGTCCATTATAAGAAACATAGTGGGAAGGCGGGTCGGATATGTAAGTGCATTGACGCATTGAAGCAATCCATTCAGTTTAGATGATACTGCCGAACGATCATGAACGTCATAATCATTGAGCACAGGGTCATTCATGAAAGGCTTGAACCTGATTGGAAGCTACTGTTACACGAGAAACCAGTCACTGCAACAGTGACGTAGAACAACCAAGGGAAAAATATTCACCAGAAAGTACGAGAATGGATAAAACAAGGCCAAGTAAGAGAATTGGAAATGGTATGGAGGCAAACATATCATCGGTTGGGACAAGTGGCCCTCTCGCACGAGGCTTCGTACCAACGATTCGAGTGGCCACGTAGATAGGCATGTTGTACACAAGTGACATGAAAGGCGCGGTCACAACTCAGCTTGTGACACTAGATACACCAGTCCACATTGTCTGGTTTACAGATGATACACTTGAAAGAGGCCAATAGTAATGTGTGAGATATATTGCGCATTGACATTTCGTTTGCATCTCATCGGTTACTTTTGCGAAATTAACATAAACATTACATAGTGGGGGAGCCAGCAGCTAAGCGAAATTGATCCAGTCATGTCCGAGACAGTCAGTCAGGTGACCAAAGCGGAAGCAGCAAGATTCAGCTGAAACCTACTCCTTAACAAGTACATAAAATAGAATTGCTGTGTGTCAAAAGGGTATTGGGAGTCCATAGAGAGAGGAAAAGAATTCATGGTCAGTATAAACCTGGTCCAACAGAATAAATAGTCAAACAAATGAACAACGGATGACGGTGAAATATCGAGCGATTCAACTCACCATATTCAACTTGCGCAGAAAGAGTGGTGCGTCGTTCATGGCGAAGTTTATGTGAGTTAATGACATCCGCGTTACACAGTTAGTGAATGGTACACTTCCATGGTACTCAGTACTCCTAAACTCTGTCCTGGCCTCCAAACGTTTATGACGGTATTATTCGGAACTAGGGATTCGGGGTAGCCAAAGAATTGTACTTGAATTCAAACCTCCCAAGAATATAGTAGATAGAAGATCCTCAACTGGTTGCAATGAGCCGTTGTTATTCAGTGGACAAGAACACGGATTTATAAATGTACATCAGCATCAAACAACTCAGAGTCTGCTGTCGGCTGATGTTAATGGCATATGCAACATCGCAAGCTCTAATCTGATCGGTCTAACACAAAACGAGTGACGTAACATTGAAACCGTCTATCCAACCCTAATGTCGTATTCTGAAGCAAAGTTGAACTAGTCCACTGCCAGATTGCCTATTGTGTTCGAGTTTGAATAGGCAGTGAATCGAATTGGTTTTCACTCCAGTGGCGCATAACCAGAACAAGCGAGGTGCTCATTCGTTTGTCTGCGAATGTCCGTCGACGGGATCTGAGAAAGAGCCAGACGTCCAATAAGATCCATGACTTCCTTTGGAGTGAGTTTTGCTCAGAAAATCGTTATCATTGGAAGCAGGACCATTGTGTTGCCCATATGTGTACCGGAACCGTTTGTTATAGATCAATGCTGTGAAGAATGAACCAATCAAACATGATGTGATCATTCGTCACATTTCGTTTATTTCTGCACTCACGATTTATAACCGGTGAAACCAATTAACACCGACTATGATAGACAAGACATTCCAGTCAGACAATGGATGGTTTGATTCACTTGCTGTCGGCATTCAAGAACAACGAATAATGGAACTGAGTCATCTGAAATTTTGTGTAGTAACACAACACTGCGAAGCGTCACAGGAGAGTTAGTTTGGCCATTCTTAGATCACAATTCATAATTAAGCTCGGATAACCAAGAACACCGTAGAACTACATCGAGTGGATCAAGTGACACCGTCAGGCTTTGTCTTCACCTGAGAATTGATGATGGATGTACACTAGTAGTACTGCTACAGCGTTGACTAGCAGGAGCTGAGTTACTACTTGGCAAACCGATTGAAAGTAACTGCTACTTTTAGATGAAAATGTATCAAATGGAATTTTGTTCCTCCGTTCCGGTAGGGTTTGTTCTTCTGTTGACAGATTTTTTATTTATTTTCTGGGTAGAGGAACTTTAGGTTTATCCATTCTCAGTAGAAGCCCTGTGATCGATAATCCCTCCAAGGACATATCCGACGTAAGTATTTAGTACGGTAATTAGGCTATCATCAAGGAACTCACGAGTATACTACGATAAGGAAATATCACGCTGTTACTTCGGCCAATTTCTCCGGATAACCTGTCCACGTGACTCACGTGAACTGACCAGCCTGACTTAATCAGGACAACACTTAATGGTTGAAAACTAACATAATGGAACAAGCTGAGTGAAACCAGATCAACACGCCTTCAGAGGGTCACAAAATCGCAATACTTGAAATCTGCACGATTTGATAAATACAGAGAAACCTGTAGTTCTCAATCAGTCCTTTCCACGTTTGAATGCAGCATTTTATCGTATGTTGGTCTGTGAAAAACTGATCGCGATGGCATACTACGATAAGGAAATATCATGCTGTTACTTTGCTCGCTGGTTTCCAATGGCTCAAGCTGGTTCCCAGCAGTGAGCCGTCTATCAATCACTGAGAGACCTGCCAACAATTAGATGTTAGTGATGGTAGCTGGGCGATATGATCCAAATACAACAGTTGGTGTATATGTTGATAAAACTTGAGGTGGTATCCAAAAACCATCCACTGTCTTTTGTAGGACGTCAACCACGGGTGAGTCGGACGCGCCTGTCGCTATTGAGTGAGCGTCAAACTGTCGGTAATAGTTGACCACTAAGTAGAAATGGTAGACAGTACAGCACTGTATAATGTGAGAAGCTTTGTGTAGCTTGCACCCATTCGGTAAGCAGTCGAACACCATGTTGATCGTTGTTGTGTCTCAAGTAAATGACTGAAAGTTGACCAGAGTTACACGTAGCGGCATTAGCTGCCACGCTGAATATTTGTTGAAAGAGTCCGCCAAAATAATACCCTCTATGGTTCTCACTAACGAAGGACTCACGACAAAAGTAGCAGAGACTCACATATATATCGTCACTGGCCCTAGAAATTATAGCGTACATTGAATGCACGCCAAGCTAGCTTCTTGCGACTTTAGCTCCGAATCGGAATTCCTAAATTAATAGTCTCACTAATACAACATTAAATTAAAATGAGAGTTGATATCAATGTACAACGAAGTGCGACTTTTATAAGTACCCCCCAATTGGGTCGCTGTACATTTCTTTCTAGAAGACTAAGCAGGGTTACTGGTGCCTTTTTTGTCAAGGAAAGGAGAAATTTTTACTTCTTTCGGAAAAATATCGTTACGGAGTTGAGTAATTATGTGCCATGCCAACTCATCTATATAGAAGTCAAGTGTTGGCTCGATGAAAAACAGCTGGCAAAATTGTGATACAATCTGTGCAGTCGCACGAGAAATCAAAGGAATATCCCTGATTTTTGTAGCAGGTACTCCACTTTGGGCACGTCCAAACCAAGCCTGTCTAGTACCGGATGTGTACTTGAATTGTGCGTATTCGTCAACTCGAACCTAGCTTGTCTCTGATCGCCTAGACAGTGCGGTTAAGGATTGAGCCCCATCGATGGCAATTTATGAGCTGACCGTAATACGGATTCCCACGTAGTAAAAAGCCTACGAATACACCTTTGCTCACCCTTCATAAAACCGTGCAATAACATTGAAAAAATCTAATAGTTATATTAGTACATACTACTCATTATTACGTTTAGTAATTAGTGCATACTACGAATAAAAAGCAAGGGAAGAATTCCACCGTTGACTAAAATTCACCGCCACTCATGAACACTATCCTGCAAGAGGAAAACGTTGACTGGGAACAGAGAAAAATATGGTGGACAAAAAAAGTAGGTGCTTGTCAGGAGTAGTTCAGTTGAATGTGTTAAGCTACTCGTGAGTGGCATAATTAATGATTACGAAGGATAACCGTGTGGATGCTTATTACTAATATTAAACGTCAAATAAATGAACACTAAACCAGATATGAGTGCTGTATTTCTGAACCTTCAACACCTTATTAAAAAAACTCTTCACAAACGTTGATCGTAAGCGTTTTATCCCCCAGGTGACGCTAAACAGTTGTAAATTTCAACTGCTTAACACATACGTAAATGGTGGACTTAGAATTCCTGAAACAAGCATGCGACATAAACCAAACATAAACGGGTATACGTTTCACATACAAAGGAGTACCTTTTCCTCAAACTTAAAATAGCGAGTTTTCTGGGGGTTGGGGTTTCGCTGTTACAAAACTCAGCTGAAAACGAAAGGTAGCAAGTCAATGAAAAGGTTAGGAAATGATGTGTATCAGCGTGCTTTTCTTTGAAGAAGGTAAAGCAACTAAACACACTCTCATACTCTAGAGCTCAAAGAAGAAGGAAACTAAGGGCCCAGGTATTGTAATAAACAGCGTTTGAATTCAAAATTCTGAACATCCGGAAGAGACCAAGATAAATATTTTGTGAAAATCTGATTACTTGCGTGGATACGTTACAAATTTCACCTAGTCATCAAAAGTGAATACAACAATGGAAAAGTGAGCAAATACATCTTGTTACTAAGTGTCACAAAAATTCTATATGACTGCGATCTATCTCTGGGCACAAGAAAACAGCTGTGGATTACAGAAAACAATGATAATATTTTAAAAAAAACTATACTGGATACAGACTAGAGAATAATTTCGAAAAGAAGTGCCGAAAGTTCTCAAATGATCTAACATAACTGCTATCGGAGTGTTACTACTTTATTCGACAAACCTACCATCAATGAATATATCTCTTGGAAAGTTAGAGTTGAAGTTACAGAGCAGTTCAATATCCATGAGTCATTATGAACAGTACAGCTCATCTGACATATTTGGTAGATTAAATAACGTATTCCAACGAGCTTAAAGAGAATTTATGGATGCATCAAACAAATGGGCATTCATCACTCGATGTTTCTGGAATAAAAATGGTAAGTAAAGATGAACATGTGTTAGTTCGACGTTTTTTAATAAACTGAGTTTTGAGTAGGTGTTAGAAAAAGCATAGCTCGGTTAACATGCCCGGTACAGGGAACACATACCAGAATATTCCAAAGAAAACTTGCGATTGTATTCAAAAAAGAGATTTATCAACTAATCCTTCTTTAGAGATGCAGAAAATAATACTTCTTGGACATGGTGGAATCAGTAGACATGCAGTTATCCCCGTATGATAGCCGATCTTCTGACTTTTCACTGCTTCATAAAGGTACGGGACACGAAGCTTGCTTGCTAGACGAATTCTTTCAAGCTCAAACATATGCTGTAACCTGATAAGCGTTTCCATTAGGCTATCTGATGTTGAACGACAGGCTTCTGCGAAAACCGGAGGATCATTTTTAAAGATGTGTTGCAGCGTTCCCACTGTAACTGGCAGTAACGAGGCAGGCGGCTTAACCACTGTATGAAACCACAGCCGGTGAGACGTTACCATTCGCAACTGTTTTTTTAATGTACGAAGCTGTTTGAGGACGTGTTGGCCACAGTCTCAGTAATCGAAAGATTACCATTTTGAATGTCGACTGGTAGGGGAAGTACCTCAAGAATTTCATGCGGACAGCTGACATTTACAGGTGGTGCACCGGAATCCTAACTCTTGCCTCCCTAAGCTCCGAAAGTAAACGGAAATAGGCGCATCCTTTGATGTACATAAAGATGTTTAGGTTTATATGAGTTGATCTTGAGACTCTGGTGAGAGAAAGCTAACCTTCACACTCGTATTTACTTGGTAGAAACATTCAAATATTGATTTGGCTGGATAACCTGTAGGTTAATAGACGAGTTGTATACGAGTTTGGTGTAAGTAGCAACGATAGTATGCTTGTAATTATTCTGCTGATATTTGCTACTTGCATTTTCCAACATGCAGCCTCGAAGCAACTCGGAACAGCCTCAGCAATGATTGAATTCAAAGCCAGAAAGTTTGCCGTAAGAGTATTCTTTACCACGGACCTCTACGATTTCGAACAACACGTTGCCATTAGTATCTCCCTTCCAGTCTAAAATCGTGTTGATTTTCTGCTGATAAGACTCTGGTTATGAAAGCTCTGGTTTCACTTTCTCAGACTGTGTTCGGCTTTACTTTCCGTTGGTATGTTGGTCTGGGAATTGTTACTGGTCGACAAAACTGTTTTGAAGTTTGTTGTTATGTTAATCCTCTCATCAGTTATCGCATTTTAACGCTGCATCAAATTCAAGTTCAAGTTCGAGTTCTGGACAAACGGGACGAAAACGGCTTTTTTGATCAAGAATCAAAGATTCATACAACGTAATGCGGAAAAGTGTCACTGATACTTGAGAAATGGAGTTATAAATTTTCATCAGTCCGTTTCCCAAGTTGCAGCAGCTTGCCTTGTTTACCAAAAGAGCGCAACACAAATGTCAGCACAATTATTACCTGCAGCAGATAAGCTTGTGTGTACGCCTGCTTTAGACCACCAGAAATAGGGGGTGAAATCAGGACAGGCAGAGAGTGATAGTCGCACGTATGTTAGTATTGGTCTCAAATTTTAAGGAATCTCATAGCTCTTCTTCGTTTACGAAAACGTAGTACGCACGGTTATATAACTGAAAGGAATCCAGGAAAAAACGGTGAGCTAAGCGATTAAACCAGTGGAACGTACGATCCATGAGCAGATTGTAGAAGGACTAGAGTATACACCGAAACGTTTGTCCGCAATTTTAGCAAATAGGTTTAGGTGTTTTCTTGGTCAGTTCGGTAACACCTCAGGAGTGACTAAGTACCTTAGTGTGCCTGAAGTTCTTTTACGATAATTACAAACTTAAACCTTCCCAACATGAAATCATCTAAACACAGCATCTTTGGGTATTAGTGTAGAACACCTTCTGCCAACTCAAACGATTTTCCCATATAAACATCCACCGAAGAAATAAGTGAACTTCCAGTTACATGTCACTCAGCCACCCAAAGGGAAACGAGTTACACGTGTCGCACGTTGCTAAAGATAAGCCTTCGTAAGACTAATGCCCTCTGGGGCACAAGCCGAAGTCGACCAGTCATATCAAAATTTAACTGAAAATCACTTTGTTTCATAAATGGTATGTAATTTTCTGGTCTAATTTTTCGGTACCGTGAGTAGCGCTCTCAGGTTCCAATGGTTCGACACGTTGTCACACCGCTAGATAGCTTGGAACTCTGGGGTGAAGCACAATTTGAGGATTGAAAACCTCATGATCCTTGTACAGGCAGCAGCATGGGAAGGAAAGGCACGTTACCGTAGTTACCACCGTGAGTATCACAGCTCCTGGATTGCAGGCAAATTACTCTCTCTGGTCTCCATTTAAAAATACCGTAGTTGTATAAGACCGGAAAATTAAATCTGTCCGATGAGACAATAGGCAGACACGAAATGATGGATTGTCAGTACAGAAAGTACGCAGGGGCATGAGAGAACTCAAGAAGTATCAGGTCACTATTATCAGCCAAACGTTTAATCACATTCCTTGAAATAAAGCTTCCCCACATCATACACTCCATCACATGAACATGTCCGTGTTACAATATCTACAACAAACTTGAGTATATCCTTACGTATTTGCGTGTGACAGACACACAAACCTAATTTTCACACCACATATGCGTGCGTTTCTACCAACAGTCTACTTACGGCCTAAAGTCAAACTTCCTGAAATCGGATAATGTGATAAACAAGTGGCACCTATTCGGCCGAAAATGTAGTGTACTACATTGGCTAACGCTCCGACATGCTAGCAGTCAAATAGGATCTACCTTATGAGCTACTAAACTAGCCTATTAAGAACAAATACATACAAAGAAAGACGCAGAGGTGTACACGTTTCTCTGCGCTACAACTAATTGTCACGGACATCGAGAGGGTAGTTTCTCGCTCGTACGCTCAGAATTACCAGGCAGTACGCTAATACGGTTCGGAAGTCGTCGTGAGAAAACAGTGAATCTGCAAGCAAACTTGGGTCAGTAGCTTATTTCCCGCACAAACAAGCAGACCCCAACATAATCAGTTTATGGCGCCAGGGAGGTAGACGTAAGAGAGCCCTCAGTTCAGCAACATATCCACCGGATCTCTCAACGACCTCAAGAATCAAGCCAAGCTTTGGAAGGATTGGGTGCCTCTTCCAGAGATGATGACTGAAACACTGTTATCTTAAAAGATATAGCTTACAACATTGAAGATCGGGTAGATTTATCATACAGCCGCGCGCAAAGCCGCCGTACCCACGTAATCGCACCAACGCTTAGGTCAGTGGATTGTAATGAATTTACATGAAAATGGGTGCAGTGATACTAATGAGGCAACTCATTTTGCAGGGAGTTTACGATTTTTCCCGGGACATCGAGAATGAGTTGACGGCACAATCTTAGATACCCTCCCACTAAACACATGGCAAACTCCGAGGTGTTGGCCAACATCTGGCCAACGGTTGGCCACACAGTAGGCGAATCATATAAGAATAATAACTGGTATTAACTACGCTCATTTTGGTATTCAAACGGGCTGTTAAAAATTTCTAAAACACATTATCATACTCATAAATTTTAAACCTAGTG
>JTDE01003756.1:33860-64638 GCA_014338405.1 Paragonimus skrjabini miyazakii | reverse complement strand
TTTCTGACAGTTGTCTCACTCAGAAAGACACCTTCTCGTCCTGATTCATGAGTTTTTATTGTGGTTGTGCGTTGAAGAGCACTTGATTTTGAGACTCCGTTTTCTATTTTTGTCTTTTCTCTTTGCTACCATATCACACGAGTAACTTTTATTTGATGACTGGAATTGATAACGTTTGCTAATCTCGTGGAAGGATTTGTCAATTGTGTAGCGTTGTTAACCATGCAGCGCCTTACATTTGACCGACAGCTTGATGTGAATTTCTCTTTCCTGTTACCTTCTTGTCGCTTAATTTTGGTGTCACTGCTTGCTCTTTAGCTGAATAAAGCCGTCTTAACTGCTCCCCAAAATAAGCGAAAAACACGTTGTTTATTGCACCCAAAAGACGTAGTCCAGGGCATGACGTGACAGTACTCCTGGCGTCTGGCAGGCTTCAAGGTTTTCCTGAAAGTTGCACAGAAATGAGTTAATAAACCTTGTGATAGAGTTGTTTATCAAAGCTCAGTTTTTTAAGTTTACTGCTAAAATTTGTCCCCAACATGGCTTGATAAGTTATCTGTAACCCAGTAACTGCTATTGGACGCACGAACGCTTGCAAACTAAACTTCTCGCACTCCGACTCAAGCTAACATGCTCGCTGGCTCAAACTGTTTTACTGTGTTTCCATTTCTTCTATAATGGTCATATATCCAACACGAAGTGTACACTTCTGTCAGTAATAAGCACAGCATGCTGTTCAGAAAACTGCAATTCTGAGAGGGGAGGATAGCTTGTGGTGTAATAAATACATTATTTATAAATGTCTGTTTGAGAATTTTTACGTGATTGAGTAATCAACTTTGTCTGACAGTAAACTCTACATCTGGAAAAATATGCACTGCATATCATGTGATCGTGGCTTTGTCTTGGTTTTCACTGTACACCTGTTTAGCCCTAAATCGAATAGTCCTTCCAAAATACAACCTGATACAAGTTTGTATCCGAGATTTAAATAGACTACTTGTTGCAACTGTTCCAAGGTTCATTTTTAAAGTCGTTAATCAGACGTATTCCATGTTGATGGAAGTACAAGTGTTGCGTGAAACTGGCGCATCTAGTTCTGTTAAGTAACCATCTGGAATAAACAGCGACGTGTGATCTGATTACCTTGGATGTTGTTCATGTGATGTCTGTCTGATTGTTTTTCTGTGATAAATCAGCTGTGCGTATCGTGGAGTGACCGACAGTGTGGTCATGCTCAGCAGGCTAGTACACATGACGGTTCTATAATCTAGGTACTGGACAACATCTGAATAGGCCCTGTGTAGTGATCTACATTTACTTGATCAACCTCAAAGTTGGGATTTCCCCGTGGCAAGGAAAAATATCGTTATATAAGGTCCTAATCGATGTCAACAGGTATGCACTCTTACGTAACAACTTACACTTTTTTACGGGCTGCACAAGCAGTAAATAATACTGTCATTGGAACTAACTCACTGTGAACCAAGAAGTTGTAAATTTTCCAATCTCGTTTACCTTGTAAGTTACAACCTGGAGGCTGAGCAAATACTCACAGAAGGACGTAATTAGCAAACTACAGGAGCACTTTTGACAGGTTAAGACTCTCTACGGAATGCCGTATAACACGGTCAGATGACCACCAGGCAAATACGATGACAGAACTACATTCTAGTTAATGTACACAAACGAAATTGCACAACTTTTAATTATGTTTGAGGTTAAGTACATTTTTTCACTTTATTTCTTGTTTAATGTGAAGTAGTCCATCTAGTGAGTCTTAAGTATTTAATGCTAAATCTACTCACGGATCGTTTAGCGACAGTCACCTAAATCTTTAGACGGTGCACTTTTCGCGAGACTGTTTTTTCCAAATACGAACTGCATTTGTAAGGTGGATTAGCTGGTGATCGATTCTAGTCAAACAGTACAGGGATAATGTAAGAACAAGCATGTTGAATCGTTAACATCCGGGGGGCGGATGTAAGTTTGTATCACTCAACAACTTTTTGAAGCAATTTATTAATGTTTATATGATGATTGTGGATAGGTAACTGGCAAACTATTGACTTTTTCTAATAAGACCACTCAGAACTCTCTGAATACCCAGATTGTCATTAGAGGGTTATCAACTAGTTATGTTAAAAGACTTGTGCTCGAAAAAAGTTGGACTTGCCCACTGTGGATTCCAAAAACTTCGTAAACAGTATGAGGACATCTAAAGAATATTTTTATAAACATGTTGACACCCTGATTATATAGATCGTATCTGACATGCCTCAGTAAGTGGGATATTAGTGTAAATCAAGTGAATACCGATATCATAAGGGAGCACTGGGGGATGTCTGGCATTATCTTGGGTGATCCCGATCGTGACTGAGAACCAACTGTAGTTCACGGAACATAAACATACCAATAGGACTGTTGAAAATACGTGGCGATAGTGGTTAGCATGCAAGAAATGTTCTCAGTTACACGGTGGGTTCACTGGGTTGTGTATAAGGGTAAAAGATAAAACGCCCAAGCATTCTTATTTCTGTGTTGATTTGAACACAAACATTCTAAAAGGCTTTCGTGTGCGGGAAAAAGTTTGAATATGGAAGACAATTTCGGCATGCTACAAGTTATCGTCAAACACTGTCAAACTTATTGACACAGCCTTTCAATAAAGCGGCAAGCTTCTATACAGGCAGACAAACATGAAATTCCAGAGGATGCATTATGTCGGAGAATGTGTCTGTTGAACGCTAACACCAGCTGACCATTGCAGATTTTGAGCAACTAGACCTTTGCATCTCTCATTACAGCTTGGCTATACTTCCTGAAATGTGCAGACATCATCTCAGAAATTCTGCACACTCAGCAGCCTTGTCAAATAAAAAAAGTCTAGAAAGAGTACCTTGTAATAATCCTCTTCTTTTCTTAGAGTGCAGTTCACTTGTAAATGACCTGATGCCACTAGCCTTCCTCTGTTGGAAGTGTGTCGTGGACCCAATGCCAGTCATTGTGACCCGTCTTCAACCAATTCAGCTAGGGCCATACTATTTTCAGAAATGGGTAATAAGCGTGAGTATTTGTCTCCATGCAAGCAACTACCGAGCTGTCACAATTTAATGGTCAAATTAAGATACAGAATCGTTCGCTATTTTATATTGTGCGATCGGTTAATTTGTTAATTTCACCATTTTGTTTGAAATTCAGTAAACAGAGGCGAGATTTCATCACCTCGCCCTCTAAGGAAAGATGTTATGTTTTCATTTTCTGCCTCGGCGCTTGAAGCCACAATACTTTATATGGCAAAGTGAATCAAAGGTGCCACATACTGCGGAAGAACAGAATAGTTGACAAATAAATGAATACTCGACTAGTAATCGATTGAATAAGACCTGGCAGATAATAGGAACTAATGTTGCTGGCACCTACAGAATTTCCCAACAAATAAGTAGATCTTCAAAGATCAGACCAACAAAACTGTCAATAAATAAAGTAGTTGAAAATGGACAGACAGTGGGATAATCTTATTTTGTGTACTCTGGTCATACTAGGCAAAAAGGCCCCACCAAAAGCCTGAATGCGTAGGACTTACAAGTGAGTGTGAATCAAAGAATTCATCAAACTATAGTCAGAACCCAGATACTCAACCAACAGAGGAAGGGCATTCTCTAACTCTGTTGCAAATGACTAAAACTGAACAGGGGTTTCGTAGCTCGTTTACGACCGCTGTCTTCGTTGCTTTGCTCCTCTGAACCAGACGAACAAGCCTGTGTACGCTTGAAAACAATTCACAGAAAACCTGGAGGATTTTCTTGCAACTTTATAGGATGAGATCCAACATTCTCAAGAGTTGTAGTTAAATTTGGCTCGGAAACGCTGGTAATATTAAGATAGGTTGAAATTCAAAGATTTTTCGCTCATTTGTGCTATGGAAGTTTTTGACTGATTATTCCTATGAACTTGGATGGATTTCTTACAAACCGCCAGTACCATTAACAACGATGTAAGTCGTGGACGACTTTGGACAGTTCGTTTCTATCTCACATAATGTGGGACCTATTGGAGCAGTTGTGGACACAATTACCTCAACAGAACTGAGACCACAGTGAAAATTCGGTCAGTTACAAACATTTAAATTATAGGCGGACTGTAACATCACTGGAGTTTAGTGGGCAGGCATTCGTTTTGAACGAAGTGTAAAGAGACAAAATCTGTCAGATTAGTATTCAATCAGTTCTCTAAGATAGTCTTAAGAATCACTAGAAAATATAGGAAAAGAACGCGGAAAACCAATCGTAGTAGACTGTGAAAGCAACATATAGGTAACAAATAGATATTTGGTCTACTGAAGTTGTGAGAGCGACTTGTCAACCTTAGGCAAATTGGCTGTTAGCCGACCTTTTGGGACTAAGTACGTCGAACATTTTGTTAATCCTCCAGCACAGAGTCGTACGACCAGTGCTGAATTCCAGTTTAGTTAACTGACATTCATAGTTACACTGAAACGTACATCGCGTGTGTTTCTTATTCCGAAAACTGCACACAAAATATCGTTTGCCTTAGATTTACCCTACAATAGGTCCTGTTGCATTGAGGGTGGAACCTACAATAACCATTTGTCGCATTTGTGTCGGATATCTTTGCCCTAGTTCTTATTAATTCTAACCTGTGGGTGAATAGTTTATATTTTACATTGATTCTGTGTATACTCTCCCCATTTTTTAAGGCGTATACGTAGGCATATTGATTTTCTCTTGTAAGAGAAACTAAGCTCAGTAGAAGGAAAAACGTTTGTCTTGGATATGTAGAATTTTGAACATTTGTGGGCTTTAAAGTAGTATTGGAGAAGAAACGAGGAAGTTTTTCATTTTCATGTGAATCCGACATAATTAAAACTAGATAACACCCACATTCTTACCTGGCAGACTTTGCACGTAGAAACTTCGGAATAAGAGCGAATTAGCAACGAAACTCATAATGGGGAGTGATTGGAATTGAGAAGAGAAGAATGTGGTTTTACATTGGGTAGATTGGGTTGCTTGCTGGCAGCTAGCTATTGGCAGTCTTTGGTTGTTTAGAAAAATAATTTTGTTGCTAGTCAAGAGGCTAAACTGACAAAAGCAGTTAGGATAGTCTACCACTGTACAAAAGAACCGCATTAAGAAATTCTGTAGCCAAAAATAGTTGAATGATTGACTTAAACCTCTGTACACTGTTCACTTGTTACTGGTAAGTGTTGATGTGTTCAAAAAAGATTTCTACATGACCTG
The DNA here is from genome assembly GCA_014338405.1 of Paragonimus skrjabini miyazakii. NCBI lineage: Eukaryota > Metazoa > Platyhelminthes > Trematoda > Plagiorchiida > Troglotrematidae > Paragonimus > Paragonimus skrjabini miyazakii. Next base: position 59,374 of record JTDE01003756.1, on the reverse strand, counting down.
CTTTTATAAGTAGCGTTGCTGGATCGAGGCCCAGCAAAATATGAGGTTTATCGACACATTCTACTTATTCATTAATGTTAGCTATAGTCTCATTAGCTAACCGTGAAAAACCTCAACAACCTTGCTGGTAGATACTGTCTATTGTCTTTTAAACATCAACTCGCTGGTATTTTCTTTTACATCTTGTTGCAAATAAACCATCATTCTGACCTCAACGCTAATCACCATACAGAACAAATGAAAACCGATAAAATCACTATTGGTCGTGACGCGTCAGAGAGTGGCCCACATCAGGAGTTTATTAATTTATGAGGATGTGGTATAAACGTTTAGAATGATGACCAGCACCTTTCTGAAACGCGCTCATAAAGCAACAAATCTAGCTCAACCGTTATAAACTTGTCGACGGCCCCTATTCCTGCCAAACAACTAACTGTTGTGTTCTCACTCAACCACCTTTCTTGCCGTCGTGAAAACGCTTAAACCGGTATAAAGGAAGAATGCACGAAGCTAAGGAGGAAGCAATGTAAGCCAAGTTGGCTACATGTTCTCACCCGTTGGTGGTTTGTACTCGACGAAAACGCTGAGCCTCTGTTTGCAAGACAGCATGCATCAAAACAACCGATGATCGACTTGAATGAAGAGGATTTACTGATGAGTCAAAATTTCACCTCATGAACCTGTATACTTGATATGAGCATTCCTACAATACAAAAGTGAAGATGATCTATTTTGTTTATGAACTACTAATAGATAAAATGAGGAGTACGCGGGTCATGCTTGTTCAGGTCGTCAGTAATCAAGGCTGAAAGGACCTGTTGTGAAAACATTTATTCCAAATACGGAATTCTTATCACTTTCGGGTTTGACCAAATGAATGCAAATAATACGTAAGGACCACAAAGAAAACGATAGCTGACTGATCAATCGATAGCCGTGAAAGATCGCACGAGTGTGAGGTCCATGATACAAGCAAATTGGTTTATCCTGGGCTATCAGACATCTGGCCATCTCATATTGAAAAGGATAAATCAGCTTTGAGCTAGAGGGCTGTATTCTACAAAGGTGTCCTCTGGGTCTGTGGCGGCCATTTACTACAAACTAGCCTGTTCATGTCTGTTAAGGTAAAATTATAAAAACGACAAAAGGAAGCAGGAGCACAACAGCCTGTGCACTAAGATCAATGAGTACAGAACACAATTTACTCTATCGCTTGACATTTGTCGACCACAAAATGCAAGATCGATAATGCACCATCGTTTAGTGTCCAGAACGATTGTGCGCTGTGAAATTTTGTTATTCACATTGGCTATTTGCTTTCACAAACAATACAACTACAGTCCCTACTTGTTACGAGTTTATGTTGTCAGTTACACTTCAGATCACGACAGACAAGTATGTGTAACACATTCTTTTCTAATTCTTCCTCCTGTCCTAATGCTGACCACACGTTTATAACTGACTAAAGTGTATAAACTGAATTCACATCTTCATTTATTCTCTAAGATTGTCATATTTTTATTCGGGTTTTGTAATTATCATCACTGGGTTGTTCTCAGTTCTTAGAGGAACTTTCCTCTACAATCAACTATTATGCATTTTTTGATAGGATATAACAATCACACAGCGAACTCCAGTGAGGTTTATAACATTAAACGTAAAATGAATCTTTCACCTCTCACGTTAACCAAGTACAGTACAAAAGTAACCAACTTAGCTCACCCGCTTTTACATGCTACTATATACACATTATGTAATCGGACATTCAACTTAGTTTCTACAGAATCATTGTTGCCTGCCTCTTAGTGGCGTCTATCACCCCAATGAAAAGCTCATTGCATATTAAATAATTTCTAAAATATCACTCAAATACCATCCTAACTTTCTTCGTACTTTTGAGGTGGTATGAAATAGTCTGACTACTTTTCGTAGATTACTATAAAAATCTACATTTTTATTCAAGAGTATGTACACCGTTGGGTTTGGACTGATTTCTCTCACGCGGCGTAAAATTCATGTAGTTTTCCCAAAAAATCACCAATAAAACCGTTGGTCTTTGTACAGCATTTCACCAACATAACAAATGTTCCCAATTCTATGGCCGATAATGACCGCACCACCATTCACACTTCACATAAAGATCAGTTTCTTTTTCATTTAAAAACTACCCATAAGTCGTTGCTTCCACCTTATCACTGTCGAAGTGTAGCACATTCCAGTATGGTGCCGCCATCGGAAGTGCATGACGATTTTTGCGTTCCGCATATTTACTCGGGGACAACATTATTCTAACTCTTGTTGAGTTTATATGAAACAGCTGGGCACTTTCGGGGGTTAACAAATTAATAATCGATATCTCTGGCTTTTAATGAATTGCTGAATTGAATGCGTAAGTCTCAGTTAAAAATTAGGAATCAGAACAGTTTCACTGAAACTCGCCGCTACGCATTTACGTCAGCTTGTGTGGAACTTTTTAAGTTCTCAATCATTAAGTGTTTCGTGGGTTTTGGAAATATGAAGCACACCAAACAATCTACTGTTCTAACTTTTAGTAGCTTTGGTATTGGTATGTTCGCCGAGCTTCGCATTTAGGTTGCAAACGTTTCATCACCAAACGACGTGACATCATCAATGCGTAAGTGTTTAAGCGTATAGTTATTGAGCGCCCAATTCGTGTAGATCAACTTCTATATTTAATAGGCCAAATCGCTTAACACTAAGCTAATGCCGTATTGGTCAATATACATGCTTCTGAAACTAGGAGCTTAAAGTTCTAGATAAACGTGACGACTTTTAGCGAGATCTAAACTTGCTAATGCCACTTTTGCTGAAAGTTGGCCGTCCCGGAAGTGAAAACTATGAACAGATGTAAGTGAAATCCCGTACCTTTAAATTTTGTTAGGATATTTACACTTCAATTCACTAGTCTCTCAAACCAGTGGGAAACGCTCGCACGAGAATGGCGCTACTCGGTTACACGACGATCAATGATTCACTATTTGGTGATCCTCGAGATTGCCGGATGGTGCATGTCCCACTTTGATATAATTACCATCAAATCCTTCAAAATGTTGCTCGCTAAGATGTGGGTGTAGCTGAAGCATTTCTACTGCGCGCTTGCATTCAATATCTCTTTGTTTCAAACGACGTTATAATGCACAATTTAAAAGCCGTGAAAAATCTTCACATGTACATTAAATGGATTAAACGATCGGGGAAAGGCAAAACAATTTTCCAACCTTTTTTATGAAACATAGTGAAGTTAAAAATGATCACAATCACAACAAACACGGAATTGTTGGCCAAATAAATCTGTAAACAGGGCAAAAGTAGAGTAATTGCCATAAGTTCAACCAACTTAAAACAAAGATTTTTGTTGCAACCATCAGACAAAAAACGGCATACCACCAGCTGCTCACAAACTGGATAAGTTTGGAAATCTCTTCCCAATCTGTAAGAGTTTATAGACTGAGCGACTGAGTGATAGTGAGCACAGATAATGAGTACTAGGAAGTTCCTGGTAAGCGTGTATATCCACGTTACCGTGGTAACGTTGTTATGTCCACGTCTTCTGTTTGCACAAATTTGGACGTCTCTTATGCTCAGCACATTAAACGAACTTCGTGCTGTAAGAGACAATTATTTTAATGGTTGCTCAATAATTCACAGAGTGAAAAACCAACATTCCAAACTTGGTTTTTGAACCACGTAAAATGGGCTATTGTCCCAGTCCCTTCGAACACGCTTCTCAACTTTACAGCATATATTTAGAAGAGGCTGTTTCCCATCGTGATAGTGTGCATCGATTATATTTGAGCTCACACAGGCTGCCAGTGTAAACGTTCACCGTTGACATTATTGTCCGAATGACTTAAGTGAGAAACGGTGTATTAATCACCGTTTCACAGATTTCAATACCACCGGTATGCCGACAGCCTGTTTCTGCTACTTCTGGTGTTTACAAATAGTGCTGGAAAAATAGTGTATTTCAAAATTCCAGTACGTCTTGAAGTGGTGAGTCTTTCGGAAGTCACTGGGAAGTTTCGAAATACTAACTACCTAACACCGCATGACAGCGTACATTTATTACGTTCGCCGTTGCCCTACGCGGATAAAATTTGATTTCGTCTAATGTATAACTGTCATTGACAAATAGACTGTCACAGTGGGAAGCCCATCGGCCCTGTTTACTCTGAGTTTATGATTAGAACTGACCTAGAGTTGTACGAAAGCTATGTTGACGACATATTCCAGAACATTTACTCAGTTTTTAGAATAAATCAAGCTGCTGAAAAAAATGATATGGTAGACACGTTCCTTGCTGACGTGTAAATGCGCTTATAACGCATCAAAGGCAGTCTTGCTCTCAAAATCCACCCGGTTGCCTCTAACCGTCGTCAAACAAGGAACTTCTGTGTTTCCTGCTTGTCACTCTACTTTACAACTCTCCAACAGTTGCGGGTGCATCTATATTGTTTGAACAGAAAGAAAGCCAGAACTCAGGAAGAAGCGGTGTACATCACGGTGGCAGAGAAGGGCGTTAGAACAGACGCTGATAAGCAACATCCGTAGAGTGAACAATGTCACGCCCTTCATCTACCAAAAGGTCACAAAGTCATTATTACATAAACATCATCATTCGCTGTCTAGATTAATTTCAGCATTTCAAATATGCCCATTACGACAGTAAGAACAGTGACATATTGGTGAACATATGTTTTTGATCATTCTTTTCCAGGATGGTAAAATTATAGAAGGAGTTAACACAGATCGAGATATCGATCGAACTTTTGCCGGTAACCTGGGTCACTATTTGATCAGTTGGCGGTGGCCTGATTGGTCTATTACGTTATGTTCGTCCATTTATTTGACCGCACAGATTGGCCGTCGGTCTGGTGGATTTGTGGCTGCCGTAGACGCAGTGCTTGAACAAACTGCTTTCGACGACATAACACAGGGTCAAGCAGCCGGATTCCGATAGCCTATGCAGTACGAAGTGTTTTCAGTCTGATGGATTTTGATGGGTTGTCTGGCATGCGATATTCCACTTGGAAGACGTGATTAGTGTTCACCTGGTGCGTGCTCTCAAGACGAGCAAGGAACGCACTGTTGACCAGTCGTGTTTCCTCGTGTTCAACCACTGCGTTTACGGATTCGTTTCAAAAGATTTTCTGAAGTACGACCAATACAACCTGCTCCATAGGAACAAGTGAATGAGTACTTAAACATAGATGAGGTCTGAACTGTCAGTTTATCATTGTTATAAAACCCGAAAATTGGATACTTAGTTCAACTGTGGCATATGTCTTGTTGATTGACTGGTTGAGCCTACTTGCCAGCCATTCTGCTGCCCTGTGACCTCCGGAAAGCACTCTACTAAACAAGCTTCATTCATATGCCCTGCATTTCTGGTTCAAATGACGTTCTGATCCTGTTTCTGGTCATAAATCGGTCTGGGTAGCCGTTATCACGGAGTACGTTTTCTGTTAATTCGAGTTCACCGTCTGGCGCACCAGATTTCTCTTTTGTTTTAGGGATACAAATTGGTAAAGTTTGTGTACTGACTTGTTCAGGTATTCCTGTAACGAATTCTGCGTTGAATAGTGTCGTCTACTGGTCGATCTAAGTGAAGATCTGAGAAAAGTAGTCGGTTTCCGGTCTCTTCCTTAAGTGTAAACTTAACTGACTGGCGGACACGATTGAGCTTGTCAAGTATTGTACATCTATTAATATCCGAGCTAACAATAACAACTATATCGTCTACGTATCGGGGATACTCTGTGAACTGGCTCATAGTAGATTGAAGCATGGTGCGTTCAAGCTTTCCCGCGAATATATTGGCTCGAAAAGTTTCAGGCGGGGATTCCATTTTTACATAATCTGTCCGTCGGTATAGCACACCGCTGTACGTCGTATGTGTATCACAGCAGGTGCTTATCAATTTTGATATTAGTAACCTGATATCGAGTCTGGTTTCAGACACGTAGTCACAGATATAATTGACAGTTTTTGTTAGCGGTACGTTTGTGAATAACAAGAATATGTTCAATAAGCATGATTGCAGTGAATTTATATTAGCGTCTGGATTAATGCTTACAATATGCTCACAAAATGTTGTGGAGCTGCATTTATTAACTGTGAGCAACCTTTCTTAGACACTAAAACAACTGTTATTCTTCACTCATCGTGGAATTAGGTGATTAGGAGCATCTCTTAAGCTTCGAACCCATCCAAGCCAGTGTCATTTTCGAAACTATGGGTTCCTTCTAACAATTTCGCTAGTGTAAAAAGAAAACATGTTGCCACAAGTGATTTATTTTTAATCTTCTCAAATTTAGTCACTCGAACTGATCCTCCTCGTATAAAAATGTTCCGAGCGGCAATTCAGTTATCTTGGATGTACTCATCATTGTAACGGTCGGTCCATGTTAAGGTAATATAAGGCAGACATCATTTTCAGTTTTACACATTTGCCCCAAAAGTATACAAGCGTGGTTTAGTCAAGACCCCAGTTCATAGGGTCGGACTTATTTGCATGCCTAATAAACTGCATGAAGAACAAGAAACGTCAAACGGATACCCTAAAAGATTCATAGTAGCTTACGATATGATGAACAAATGCGATGAACTGATTCAAAAAGCTCAACCCATTATAATCCCATCCATAAAATTCAAGGGCGATCATCCGACAAACAATATCAATCACAAATCAAAGTCTACCCTAGCCCGTAAGTAAGCGGTTGCTCAGCTAAGTCTGGTTTCAACAACTAAAAGTCCAGCTGTGCACAATCTCGAACGTAGTTTGTTTAATCATTCTATCTCTTACGTTGTGCAGCAGTTAACTTGCAGTTGGAGTGACGTTTACAGATCGAAAACTATCTCAACGAGTGGCATAACACCTCCCGAAATGGTCAGAACAGCTGACGGCACGACAACCTCAAACCGGTGGATTCCTTGCTTCAAATCCCACATCATCAGTGTTTGGACACCTCACGATAGCGGATCACAAAATTGACTCAAGTAGTTCATCCAGAATACTATGAGGCAATCAGAACTCAAAATTGCTACCCATAAGTGGATGTATGTTGATATAAACCGATCAGCCACCGTTTTGTGCGCAAAAGTGGTTGGAGCCAGCCACTGTGTTGCCATGGTGTTGATGACAAAACTTGGTATTAATATAAGCGTGTCCATACCCTATTTGTCAGTCGTACATAAATTACACGCTTTAAATTTCTGACTGATAAGAAAAAATATGCCAACATATCGCAACGTATGTCTTCTTTCTGCAATGTTGACCCTATTATATCACCTAAGTACCGCCGTTCATGTTTTCTTGTTAACGATTGGTATACAACCGCTGATCTGGACTGTAAAATGAGCCCTTTTAACAGTTTTAATAGAAATATCACAACGGAATTCAGCATTTTGAAGTTTTTAATGTGTTTTTCGCAGTACCCTAATAAACTCCATTTACTCTTGATATCTCTAGTAGATGATGATGGCATAGTATAAACCAGTGTTAAATCGCTCCTGGCAGTTTAGAATAATCCGGTCAGTAACGAGCAGTCGATCATCCCAACAGCCTTGATTGAAATTGAGGGGTTAATAGGGCTACCTTTTTTTAAATTCCATAAAACGTCAGAAAAGACTGCTGAAACTACTGGATTTTATACTTTATTATTAACAAATTACAACAAAAGTGATTTTGCATCGTGGGTCTGAATTGATCGTATGCTGAACTTATACAACAGAAAAGGTGTTCAGAATAGAGCAACCAAAAATGACCTCTTAAAGTGCTCAACATTCAATGAGAGATGAGCTCATTATAGCAGTCTGGTATTAATGGAGTTGAGGACATGTTAATCAATACCAAGCAAGATTGTTATGGAAAGAAGTAAGCACATATATTTTTTGTGTGCAGTGACGGTATTCAATTCATCAGACTACTTGCCGTACACAAGAAAAGCAAAATAAAAACAAACTTGATACCGATTCTCTAAATGCAAAACAAGTGTCCTTCAACAGGTCCAACATCCTACATCTTAGGAAACATAAACTATATTTAACAACCTTCAGCAAATCCAACACAAATGAATCAGTAAAGTAGGGTTGATGAACAAATCGAACTACTAAATGATTCTCTGTTAATTAGTCAAATTCAGTATTACAACTTGTTTCCCAAAATATTTTCCATCTGACTGAATAAAGATTTCTAAGATGTTGATGGGTCTACTGATTCTTGTTCCTCGTAGGTTACCATTTGCGAACGTAAAGTGATATATTTTTTGTCCGGTTTCGTGACAAATTAGTTTTTCCGATTTACACGCTTTGTCTGTGTGAACTTCTGCATGTTTACATGGATATTTTTTTCACCATCTGGTGGGTTGTTCATATATAATGATGAACCAGTACATGAATGATGATGGATATTATTGTCTTATCGATTTTTATCTTGTTAACATAATTGTAACAAATTACTTGCGTTACATTATCAATAGTTGGACCTCGACGACCATTTCGTCAACAAACTAAATTGCTCTCCCAAACAAGTTGACTGTCTTAGATTTTAATGGTGAACTTATATTCCACACGCTTTTGTATGTTGATGAGTTTCATTTTTATTGACGCATATTCTTGAACATGCTTGAATGAAAATACCGTTCTTCTGGAAGATAAAAAACTACAGTAAGGTAGTCTGTCTTGGAGTATAATTTTTAAGTTCTCATTACATTGTGTTCCGCTGCGGTACGCACACACTTTTTCCTGTGTTTCTGAATACAAATTCCGCATTCACGATGTTCACTGAACGTAGATTTATCTTTCATCACACACAAAATTGACGCCCAATATGCTTCATAACTGTTCATAAAATCGGAGGACAAACATTATTTCCCCCGCACAGTTTCTGTCGTCTACATTTCTTTAAAGACGAAGCGTGTCTGTTTGACTTCCACTCTTAAACTTGAATGCTTATTGACAAGATTACAGTTGAAGCCGTTGAATGTATGTAATGTCACACAACAGTTCGGCCAAAGGTCTACAAGGTAAATTTATTTAAACTTTTCACTAAACGCACTCCTCCATTTTACAGAGAAGTAGTTTCATATTTAGTTTGCACAGGGAAATTCTGGTCAAAATTTTGCGCAAACTGAAAACATCGACTCTTTTAACTCGTGCTGAATACTTCTGGTTAAAAGTATTAGCAAATTTGCTTGATCTTAAGTGGGTGACTTTAGTGTTTGGCTCAGTTCAGTTTAAAAAAAGCAGCAAATGGACAAACACAATCCAGACGAGACCAAAATGACTTTTCCAAAGAAGATGAGGTTATGACCTTTTAACTTTAACTCTTATGTGCATGGTTGTTCAACTTTATGAAAGCGCCAGAGTTCACAGGCAACAGGATTATGGCTCTTGACTGCATCGTGTCACAAACTGTACCAGCAAGTATAAAGATTAAAAACGCAAGTTTTTACCGTACTTCTCGTCGTTACGACAACTTCTCCCTTCAACCGTTTCGCGTTGTAGTCTTTCGGACTCCATAGACTGAAGATCAGCTTTCATCATCCTGTCGTTCGCCAGAATTGCACTCGTCAGTTGCACTCATAACACCAAATCATCTGCTTGGTTAACCCAAACTAAACAGTTTCCAAAATGAATTCCGTTATTATTTGTTTTCAAAGGAAATACGAATCCTTTGATGAATGAATCCAGAATAACACGACGTTACGAGCAAGTTGTAATACTCTACGTTTCGGCCACCTCGGGTGGCCTTCCTCGGGAGTGTTGTGGAGTGTGCGGATATGTTACAACTGGTTCGAAACACAAATCCGATCATCAAGGTGACATAACTCTAGGAATTTCCCGTTTAGAAATACCGTGAGTGATTAAGGTAGACGATACAGACTTTGAGATAACACGAAAGTTAAACAAGCGTTTTGAAATGAGAAATCTAGTGAAAACTAATGTGTCTCTAGTCAACTTGGTTCCAAAGTCAGACTGCCAGTTTTATTGAGACTGGAAACTAATCGCGTGCACTTGTGGGTACCTCTTCGTCTGCACTTAAATAACTATCTATTGTAGAAAGCATCCGATTGTTATTCATTCTCAGAAACACCACGACGTACTCGTTGCGGGCCATCTTTTACTTAGGAAAAGTTTAAACGGAACTGAAATCTGTTTTCTTTGAAATCGATGTCGAACAGGCTCGGCAGCGTGATGGATAAAACTGTTTGTAATCAAGACTAACAAGAAACAATTTTAGATTGATTGCCGTAATCACTGTGTAGGAAGTTTCCCAAGGCTTACCTCCCGGTTTGAGACTGTTGTTAATTCTGTTTGTGGACCGTCCACAAAATCTGAAGTCAAGCGGAAAAGGGAGGTTCTCCTCACAAGCACTGTTGCTTTAAAGAAGTATACGACTTAACTAAAAATATCAAACACACAGACGTAAAACCAACACAATCTTAGATGTTCTCATATAATCCAGACTCTCAGTATTCGTTTCAGATCGGTCGAGGTCAGCAAATGCTTGCACAGATATTACGTTAGATGGCGGGATTCATTCACATATGCTTCATTTAGCTTAACCCGAAGATATGAGATCGTGAGGTGTGTTAATGTAAGGTCTGTGCAACGTTAAACTCTGGCTGATTAACCAACTGAAAATAAAGGTCCCATTTCCCGCGAAAAAATTCTCAGAGACTGTTCAGTAGGGAAATCTAACTCAGGACGACAAACAAAAATATTACCAAGATTCACGAAGAGTGTACAGAAAGCAAGAAGTCACCTTCCGAACAAGCACAAATGTGAAGGTAAATATCAGTATAAAGTTTATGGAGGATTAACAGAAACGAACTCAAATATGGATCAAAAACCGAAACAAATTCTTCAAAATATGCTTCGTCAAGAAGGTTGGGAAGTATACAAACAAAAGGCCATACATTTTCAAGCTTTAGAAAGTGGGGGTTGTGTTTCATCAAACTACCCGGGGGTTCGTTGATTCATGCGAGGTATCAAGACACCTCCACCAACCACATTTTTTAAAAGATAACTGAAACTCAGTTAAAATTCAAGGTATTTGAGATGATTATGACAAAATTGTTTTTTAACCTTCATTCTCTACCAGCTTACAAAAGTCCTGAAGATAGGCTTGTCGCCTGAAATCTATTGCAGAACACATCTTCGGAAAGTGGATACAGTTGTTGTACAATCTTGGTTCGAGCATCTTTATGAGAAATTGGAACACTCCAGACGTAGGTTCTTAGTGTCACAGAACTGGCTCTCAGTAGACATGAGATCTAACAGGATCAATTAGACCTGAACCCGACTAACAATTATCGAAAGCATAACAAACAAATCTGCTTACATTGTAAAAGTAAATGTGCTACATTTAGCTACAGCACAAGTTTAAGGTGATATTCGAGTGGACAACATGCAAATGATGACAGGAAACTAAATACTCCCAGACGGCTTTTAGAAATGTACGTTTGCAGTATAACTCAGAATTCACAAGTACCAGAACCAGTACTACTCGAAGCACGTACACAACAGTTTCCGGTACGTCCGATTCTGCTCCTGGACAACCAATTGAATCGAAAACTTTCCCAGCGGCTAGATGATATGTTAGGCCTCAAGAAAAAATCTGGGCCTACACGTACTAAGAGACATCTATGATCTTACTATTCATTTCCAAACGGTAAAGAAAATCTGCTGCAAAATATTCACCATAAGTAGCAGAAGTCTTTCGTGAAAGTATGCTAACATGAAACTGTTAAATTTTAAGTATTTCTACTCTCATCCCAGATAGTCATGTCAGTGTACAAACTGCTTTTCAGAAGCAGCGTGGCTTACTGCGCAGAAAAAAATGCACGTCTTTACATTCAAGGCCAAGGAATTTGAACACCCAACACGATATCACGATATGAAAAATCTTTGGACAGCTGTTCACCTGTACTTTCATTTTTGGAGTCTGAATATAAGACAACAGTAACCCTCGCAGGCCTGACGGTGTATAAGCGGTATGTTGATGACGTCTTCGAGAAAAGTGACAAAAGATTCAACAAATTGGGGGTAACTTAAATAATTTTCACCCTAATTTTCTGATGATAAGTGGGTCGGAAGCGAACAGCTCGTCTTCCGCTCTGATTGGTTGGTTGGCAAGTATGTCCACAGTGAACATACTACGAACAGTTTAAAACAAACCAGTATGGGCGGAGTAACACTTGAGCTCCGAATTCCCTCTAAATGTTGCCCACCAGCGACATTTGTTTGCCGACTACTACATCAAACTCGAACTACTTGGAAAATCAAACAATGATAACTTTAGATTAAACAATTATCACGACGTGTACATCAAATGACTATAAAAAATAAAGCGTACAGAAAAGTAAGAAGAAAAGACGTACCTTTGTTGTGACCAAAACGTCGAGTGGCTTGACAGACTACCGATCATTAGACATCCATCACGCGGTATGTCGAATTCATTTTACAACAACGAACACAAACGCTAGTTTGCACTGCTGACGTATATCCACATCCTCTGCAGTATTGCAGTAAAAGTCTCGTGTTCGGCATATTGCATATGTACACTTCTACTAGTCAATTCTCAGTCTGGCTATGAGACCAGATCTTTAGATTTGTGTGTTTTAGTCACGTTGTCACGCTTACAAATGAAATTGTGTGGTACGCAGCAAGTCTTAACCTGTCTATCTTCTACACTTGGCAAACATGTAATTGAAAGAAGCGGTTAATATAATCATTACATCTCGTTTATTTCGAAAATTAATTTGCATACCTTCATTCCAAGAAAGAGCAAGCGGTGGCAGCAAAATTAAGCCACAGAAATGTAACTCCAAATGGAAATGGAAATCAAGCTATCGGTCAAATATAGGGCGCCCTACATGGTTAACAACATTGAAAAATTGACGAGTCCTTCCACGAGATTAACAAACGTTATCAATTCCAGTCATCAAATACAAGTTACTCGTGTGATATGGTAGCAAGGAGAAAAGACAAAAATAGAAAACGGAAAGTCTCAAAATCAAGTGCTCCTCAACGCACATGGGTGCTACCACAATAAAAACTCATGAATCAGGGCGAGAAGGTGTCTTTCTGAGTGAGACAACTGTCAGAAATGTGACAACAATCAGCGCCACGTTCCTCGCATAAATGTGTCATAGGTTTTCAGGGAACCTAAACACAGTCGGTAAGTATTATTCAGTAACTGCGAAAGAGAGCAGTTCCACTGGAAGAATCACGTTGTAAAAAGAAGGGTACATGATGCCATGAAACGAGATTATCACAAGTGAATGAGAAATAGCGTCCGCATCTGGGTCCATGGTATGGAGGGCCGACTGAACGGCTGAATTATAAGAGTCGGTCCTATACTTCATAACTTTGTCTGTCCAGATAAATTGGCTCCCGTATTCGTCTACTAAACTGACAGCCACTATCACCTCAGTGCCGTCGTGAACCGCGATAACGTCGGGTTTGATGAACTAGTTCGCCGTTTGTACTCGTATCTCCTCAAACAGTTCGTAGTCCAGATTGCGCAGTTCCTTCGCCAGTTCTTTGATCACGCGGTTGTGCCGAGTACATCGCTCATCGTGTGTGATCAAGCATGATCAGCGAATGTGTGCAAGGCTTTCTGGTTGGTCGCAGTTGCCACGATACAGAACTAAGTGTTCACCCTGACTGCCTCGAGCATTCCGGACCTTGGTCAGGACCAGAACGTGTCGGAGCTGGATGGCACAAATAAGGGTCTTTGGGAAAATTCGGACTGGACTCAACAATCAGTAACTTGCGAGTAGAGAGCGAGATACTTCCTGGAGACCATGGCTGCCTATCGTATGACAGAGCTTATCTATTCACGTCGAATGGGTGTCCTCCTTATTCGTCACTATTATACTCTGAATGTTTATCAGGACATTGACGTTCATCAAGGTGGGACCAAGCGAATTAACTTTGATCACATTCCACAGAACTGGACATTGGTTTCAGTGCAGTCTCCCCACTTATGACATGTGAGATATGAGAATAGTGATGGACAAACTCGGGATGCCCAGACCACCCAATCGAACTGCCATGGAACTCGTTACATTGACTGACACCAAACACTGCTACTGGTATCAATAGGCAAATCCATTCATCCACTTTTTGTCTCTTAATAAATTAATTATTTGGTGCTTCTTGGTGTCAAACGTGCGTAGGCTGAACTGGTAAAATTATTTCAACTAGAACATATTTCGACATATTTAATGGAAAATATGTCTTGGCCGACCAAGCAAACACATGAACAAATTCGGAAAGCACTTAGCTCGATAAGTAAATATTTTTCTTGGATATTAACCGTATCGTGGTACCGACCTCCCCGTTTATCGCAATCAAACCTAGTATAGAGTATTTATTTGTTAAGCCCTCATATGCTCTTCTGATTTCATATATACATTCAAAATTCTGTGTTGGATTGTTGTTCATCTTGAAGCGAAAACCTTCGGTGTTTTATTAAACATCAAATCATCTGTTTGTAGCACTCTTCACAGTTTTGCACAACTGTTAGGAGACCTGAAACAGAAGAGCGTGAGAGTATTTGTTTGCAACACAATAGTCAATTGGGTGGAAAAAAGACCTAAGTGAGCCGTCTTACTTAAGCTCGTCGTAACTACTCTTCTTTTGTTTACGGCTCGGTGTGGTTTTGTTGATCATTTTCCAATCATAGAATGTCAATGGATTTGCGATCGCAATTCTGGAAGTGTCACGCTGTCTCACCATTTCGTTTTGTAGCGCTGCGGGCTTTTCTATTTATAATGCGCTAGAATTCAATGTTGGGGAGCTGTCGTTCATAAAGTCATTCAAGGTTTTTCTAGGCACTCATGATTAAGACCGCCATCGCAATACCTAAAATACACATTAAAAAAATGTGAGACTTACCTATGTGGAATCTTAGTGGTGCAGTTTTTGACGACCAAGGCTTCCACCATCAACCCTGTGCTACCACCTCAGCGTATATAGAGAGAGATGTGGAAAGTACACGCGCACATAGACTTAAGATTTGGCTCATAACTCGACTAACTCTTCACATAGTCCTCGACAAACGGGCTGATAAAGAACCAGAAATGGTGGAAGGTATGATCAAGGTGTTTTGCGATGCTCCGCCCCAACTCGACATACCATGTTTAGATTCGCCCTTGTTTGGACTTGTTAGATAACGCTTGAGTGGAGGATCGAATGAGCACTCTTATGAGTTACCGTTTGGACATATTCTTTGCCCAGTCACTCTTCCCGTTGGCAACGTTTTCGACGGGGAGTTTACAAAGGAGTAGTGTGAAACCTGTTCATTTTTGTTTGGATGGATGGACTCAATCCTACTGGGATTGCCAGACTGCAGGGACTACGATCACAAGTGCTGGAAACGATAGTTATACTAATTCGTGCTTTCAGTGTACATTGGCAATCCGACATGAGCTGTGTCAATTCGTCCTAACGGGGAATGAATAAATTACCCATCAACGTCACTGAGGGTTGCGATAAGAAAAATGATGTGGTTATTAACCTGTTGAAGTACATTTTCTGATAGTCTGTAAAACGAGAGTTTCCACTGAAACTGTCCACAATTACACAGTTGTATATGGTTTGCAAGAGACTGTGAATAATTTACTTGCCAGTCAAACTATTTCCCATCAGCTTTTTCGATAAGTAAGAGGCACGTATTCTGGAAAAACATTCGTATTTGTTCACACAATGTCCCACGGTCACATTTTACGGTGTAAGTGCACAATCATGTAAATTCATCACGAAATGTCTACTCTGATTTCAAATAGGACTAGAAGTACCATTGTTACGGATAGAAAGTATTCGCATCTAAATCTTTAAAAGTGTGTACAGTAAGATGGTAATGTGAATCTGCTCTATTCCTCTTCATCTGGAATTCTAAAATAACACAAGTTCAGGTCAATGCAACCAATTTGTTGGAAGTTTCAAGAACTATTCAGCTTACCCTTCTCTGTCGACACTAAGAAGTTCCCAACTTTAGCTCCACGCTATTGTCTTATTGACAGGCAATATACCCAAAAGGAGAAAGGAAAATTTTGAACTTTCTCAGATGTTCAAGACTAACAGATTAAAAGCCAACTACAACCTTCGGTTCTGTTTAGACAAAGAAATGGCACCATGGTCCTGGCATGGCTATATCTCTATCAGGCGAGCCAAATAAACTGGAATCCAGTAATGTGTTTCAAAACGGACACAGAGAGCTGATTGCCTTCACGTCACTTTAACGACATCCTTGTTGTATTCATACACACTTGTTTGTTTTCCAATATTAATCACATTCTATACGCTTCTACTCAGTAGTTCACTGTGTTATTCACTCTAAACAGAACCATACGCAAAAATGATTGTTACAATGCTAGCCTAACTGATCAAAAGTGCTCATATTGCTCAATCTCAAGTTTGCTTCGGACGAATGTAACGCGCTACAGCCCATTATCTATAACTTTATCAAGTTCCCTCTAGTTGAAACTCAAAATAAGATTGAATTTTCAAATTCATATCAATCATCTATATGACCAGGTAGACGTAATCCACAACGCCTGCATGTTTCAGTCAATTCATTCTTCCATCAAAAGCTGCATTCTACTCGAGTCTGCAAAACCTTTTTTCAAGACATCACAGTTAATTTGGTATTTTTATCTAAGATTTACGTATACGGCAACGTACGATATCGGACACTAGTAATTAACTAGTAACCAACAAACACAATATTATTTCTTACATGATCACTTTGAGAGATACGAAGTGTCAGTGTACAGTAAGAACACTACTGAGGTCCACAGCTACAGGTAACACATCACGTTCACCAGAGGGTTTAGTTAACGTATAGGAGATTCAGCAAATGCAATAATCCGTACTTGCTGCACTCAAATGGCACTTGTATTAAATACGGTTTATCAGGGTCTAACTAGGGATGGAAAAAATGGCAGATAAACGCACTGAAGTCGGGAGCCATTGCTCCAAGTACAAGCATGTACGGCTTATGCGAAAAGAAGGTAAATGGAAAAGATATGTTGGAAACAGTGGTTAACACGGCTGTCCCACGAAAACTTGACTGGGATTCAAATCCCAGACGTGTCATGGATATGCAATATTGATTAACTTCAACAAAAGCGAAGCGCTGATGAGATGAAAAATTCGAAGACGGGATGGAAACAATTTCGGAAAATATTGTTCACCGCAATGTTCAGTTTACCGTGAAAAGGTAGGTTTGATTGATTTTTAATAAAAGGAACTGTGTGTTTGATAAACAATGTTTGAATGAGTGGAGATACGAGTCGTCAGCACAAAGGTTGGCACGGCAGAATTGGAAAAAGAGGGGTAAATGAAACTGAACATTCATGAATGAGCATTAAGTGAGTGGAAGACACTTATTATCTGCACACTACATACATCGAGTGGAACAGAAATTTTCAAGTTAGAATCAATCAAACAGACATTTGGCACCTTTAGACACGTGAGCTCGACTATGCACTAAGCGGATAAACTGTGGAGAACCGACGATTTTGGAAATAGATGATTTATGTCAATAAACTTTCATCTACGTTCACGCCAACTATACACTGAAATTCACGCACTCTGCCTTCACAACCACTAAGGAATAGCTGAATTAATCAGGCCATTTCGATGAAACGATGGTTGATCATTGTGCTTGAATTATGTCTGTGCATATTTTACTACCTCAGTTTCAAAAATCCCGTTAGGATTCAGTCAGATGCTGAAAACATTAACATCATCTTTTAATCTAAGTCTGGCAACTTTCCTTTAATTACTAACAGCGTTTTTGTGTACGTTGTTAATGTCCTCATGATAACGGATATCATGATGACTGTTCAATCAAGTTAAAAACGAAGTGGGGAACTTGCTAGCTGTTGATACCTAACTTTCTTGTATTGCGTTTTGGGCTCGACTGTGCCGGTATGAACAACACTGGTTACGATCACTGGGATATAATATTCGTACTTCCGAAGTAGGTCGAGTGTGCACACTCCAAATACTGACAAAGTTTCTTCAGTTGTATTTCATTTCAATTCACTCAACGGCATAAATACTTCACAGTTCCCTTCCTTCTTGCACCTCACAATTCTTTTTCAGACATCTGTGAACAAAGGTGAGCATAGCATCTTGTCGATATTCATACTGCATGGAGTACAACCACTGTGAGGTTCTGAGCCCCCCGTGTTTAACGATTTCCGAGGTGATGCAACATTTCGACACAACACGAGAATATCTTACCTGTGAGTATTCCTCACTAGCCATTGTAGAGTTACGGCGGTCTCTTACACACTCAAAATGAGACTTTCGGTATTGTAGTCAGAGTTAGCATGTGTTAGGAAGACACACATACTATCCGATGATATATCTTGGCTTTCACATGAACATGCTTAGCTACCTTGTAGCGACATCTTTCAGATTATTCGTAGGTACTTACCGTTTGTCACATTCAGGTGATTTGTGTCGCCCAGCGGGACGCGTGTAAAGTGTTGGCATTTCATACTGCTCATCGCCAACTACCATGGTTCTATTAACAAACGGAATCGATTCCACGGAGTGTTATTTGCTTCCAATTCGGACTTTCATGCATCATAATCTTCCTAGTAGGTTCGTCATTCGAGCAAATAATTATTTCAACTCTACAAATATATAGACTCAGGTATATTGTGGCCCATCTTTCACATTTTCTACGCAAAAATTAAGGCGTTCTATCGACAGTGGTTGAGTGAAAACCGTGGTCAGTTATAAAATTTTGGTCGATCGCTTAAAATGCTTTATATATGTGTCGGTTGAGTAAACTACAAGAAACACTCATTTAATGTGTGGCAACACACGAATGAAATTGGCCGAATAAAATTTTCCGTACACAATGACCATCTTGTCAACCGTTCCATTCACTTGCTCTCCGTGACAGTTACCATTTGTGCGTTTCCTATTTTACTAATGCTGCGTGCTCCGGATATCCCTATAATTCTCATGTGATCGCATAGGAAGTGATTTGTCCTCGGTGCCGTCAATGGTGTTAGCGCACTCTCCTCTATCAAACAAACGAAGGTAACTTCTACTTCCACTGATCAGACCGCAAAGATCTGAGTGCACCTCGTTCTTCGTTAATCAAGTAACTCGACTAGGATTTCTCATGTTCACCGGTTCTGGCATCCAGGTTTTGTTCGCGTTCTCAGCTGGCAGTATTTGTAATTGCTCCTCCAGCACCGGAGTCACTTCTAGTGCTTTCTAGGGTTACCATTAAAATTGAAACCCCTGTTCTGGGGTTCATTTTTAATTGATGAATGTACGCGATCCGATGATTTTTTAAGGGGTGGACAAGAATATCTTTGGTTTCTAATGTCGAATGATCATTTCTTTGTTCAACCAATGAAATGAACCTGTCAAACCTTATCGAGCGCCTTTTTTCTGCTGTAGCGTTCTGACGGACTTTTCGTGCAAAAACAATATCACACACCGCCGGATGCTTATCAAATATTGAGAATTCCAAATGGCTGTCTAGCTGTTGCACGGTCATATGGATATGTAGTAATCGTACAGTACATTTATGGATTCCTTAAAGTAATGTACGCTCTTGTGCTTTCGAAATCTATAACTCTCTTGGTTTCAACCCGTTATGGCTTAACCGAGGAACTGCTTAATAATGAGCAATAGCAAAACGCACAATATATTCCTTCACATCCGGTCCGTTTGGAGTTCGGAAGTAACAGGCTTAGTATTCAATTGCGTTTGCCAAATGTCTTTCATCTTGAAATCAAGATTAGGATAAGCTGACATATCATCCAGATAATCTCTCGGAAATCGACCCAAGTCAAAGCGAAATAAAAGGTCACCCATTTTCTCTTTATGCATTCGATGCGAAAATCGCGCTAGTCAAACATGCCGTCAAATTATTTTTACTATACACAGGACCTCATTCAATCGAGATCGTGTGGAACTCGGACAATATACATTCACTAACACGAATAAAACCGCTCGTCAGAACGCACTCGTGGAGATCTTTATCTAATAGACCGATGCAAAGGTAGTTACGCATCCCAGTTCCATGATCATCTAAGCATAAGACAAGTGATGCTTTCATCCATATATGGTGTAAACCAGGAAATTAATCATCAGTACACGCAACCATACGACTTACTACTCAACGATGTTGTGACTGGTCCACTGAAATTCGCACGATTCTTTAAAAGACATTTCTATAGAATTGAAATTTGTCTAGCAGGGCAACCCTTTTATTTATTTTAACGCAGTAACTCAATCGAACTCCTAGTCTGCATAAGAATCAGATATTTGAAAGCCTCCAAATACTCCCACGGGTTACTGGAGAAGTTTGCAAAAGATCGACATCATGATATGCTAGTTGGTTTTGTAAAACGTAAGTGTACAAGCAGTGGTGGTACCAACAGAGCGTGATAGGATCACTGCCGTCAAAACGGAAAATATAACACATATACCAGCAGACTCCGATTCGATCATACCACTGTCATCATCAACCAGCTTATTTGCCTAAACTCAATGTTATTCTGTTTTTTTATCAGTTGGCCGTTTTTATCTCATCAGATGCGTCGTTTTTCAAGGAAATTGTACATTTTCAAACTATCAATAACTGACACCGTTAATACCTCAGATCATGAACCCAAGTCAAAGTAGACAATCATCACTACAAGTGGTGTTTTGACAATCACCGATACCGACTCTTATGACCAGTATATCAAAAGAACACGCTTGGCAATATAGGGATACACAGACCCATGATCCATATGCCGAAAAAATCAACCTAGGATCACTTACCAACATAAAAACATTGTGCCAAATGTGACACTTTGCTGCAAGTATTTGAATGAGCGGTTTTGATGCCTACAAGAACTTATTCCTTAGTGGCAGTAAGCTGGACATGTCTTAAATAGATCATTTATTTTCAAGTGTCTTATCTTAACTATTTTATATACATATATGCATATATACATGTAGAAATAAGTAAATGTGCAAAACAACTTTTCAGAAGTGAAATCTGAGGACGAATAATACATATATGGTATGTCCAGCTTACTGCTGCTAAGGAAAAGAATCTTGTTGTCAGCAAGAACGTCAAAATAGAGCATAAAAATAAAAGTTGATGCTACGGTCCATGTGAATACGGATGCGAGGGGTGAACCTGACCGCAAACAAACGGTGGGCGGGTGCTTGTAATTTAATACAGTAGAGACAGCCTCGCCCTGATAATTCAGATTTGTAAGATTTACATGTCTTATGGTTTAGCCGATTACTTGCGTACCAAGTACTTCATTCAGAGCCTCAAAAAATAAACAAGTTAATAATAAAAGACACTTATGTCGACATTTTCTAATAAAGTGCCTGAAAATGCTCACGGCTGGAGGGCATAGATGCCGAAGTTATTCTCCGCTCAAAGAGTGGTACCACCTGAGGATCGCAAGGAAATTTGTAGAACCATTAATAGACCTCTTCAAATTTGATTATAAAAGGCAATGAATTACGGCACACACTAAGTACAGCTTGACATCAGGAGTGCATATAGTGACCTCCTGTGCAGGATAACTTTTGGTGACATCTAATCATTATTATTGTCAACTTCCAGTCGTACCTTTTGTCTTAAGGTGACCGAATGAAAGTGTGCGATTGCCTTGTCTGATAAAACACTCTCCAAGTAAGGATAGTATTAATGCTCACATACCCGAATGTTGGGTGAAGTAAATAGGACGATACGGAATGGTCAACTAGGGGCAAAAGCAGTCAAAAGCAGACTGCAGTCCAATAGAATACTCTTTATCACCAGCTCATAATCTCGCCTATTCGATTCAAGCATAATTTAATGACAAGTCACGTGACGTTCTTCTCAAACAAACAAGTGGAATGTTGCCACTGTCCGGTGAAAGCTATTTGTTCGAATCTAACTCGCACAGCTTGCATGAAGTTAACCATAGTGTTTATCGATTTAAGAAAAGCTTTCCGTGAAACATTCAGTAAGCAAAGAATGTCATCTGGACAATGCAAGTGGCGCACGGTTGTATTAATTGTACGTACCAATTAGTAAAAATAAATTCGGAGTATATCCACTCTGGTTGTATTCTTGCGAAAATCGCTGTGCAGGCAGGAAGTTAAAGCAAAATGAGAAAACAATGAATTACAATCCTTATGTATCGGAATACACCAATAAGAACCGAAATCAGAGAAAAAAACTACGAAATTTGAAGAATAAAGTACAGGGCACCTTGCCAAAAGAACCACAAGGGAATAAGAACTGAACGACAAAATATTTACTGATCACGGATCCAAAACGAAATGAGGTTCAAGAAAAAAAGGAATGAACAGATGAAAATAGGTTTACGGTAACTGCGTACTTCTCTTACGGTGTGGGAAATAGGGGCCTACAATCAGATTGAACCAACGCAGCACATGAGAGGACAAAGACGCAATCCGCCATATGCAGTTGTTTAACGATACTGTAGAGGCCATTCAAAGGGGATAGCGCGCCAATATTTTACAGAGAAGCGAATGATCAAAAACAGCGTGGACACCAAAGACCCCGGGGAAAAACTGAGTGCACGTCAATGAGACAGAACGGAGCTCAGTCGACCGGAATAAGGCAATCTACAGAAGCGTGGACAGATATAGTCGCTATAGGATAGATTCAAACGCATCGCACACAGAGGGGCAAGAAGAAGTATATATCTCACTCAGTCGATTAGACCAACTCTAATATAGGCGCTTGGAACATAGTGACACAGAGGGCTAAGGGCAATCAGATCGCAAAAGTATTGCATGCCGACAGGCCGTATACGAAAAGAAGTGAAAAACGGGAATAGAAATACAAATTAAGAAAAACAATTGGTGGTCATTAACCGGAAAGCTAGGGTTTCAGGAAGATGACATATATCAGAGGAAATGAACTGTATCCAGGAAAAATATGGGACCTTGATTTGGTAGCACTTAGGATGCGCAAAAAGACCACGTAGACACTGGAATAGGAGACATACAGTAGGGAGACCTTCAAACTTGGAAACACAGATCAAGCTTATCGACAACGTGATGACGTACACACAGACAAATTAGATGAGACAGGAGGTAAACGTGACGATCAATTTTTTGACCAGAAGATCGACAGACCGGCTGTAATTGCGTTTCGCAGAGGACTATAGATAAAAGAATCAAAACCAGAAATGATTGCATTGCTTCGCATAAATCTCAGCACAGTAGAATTCGTGGTCGGATTCGTCTCCATGATCACAATTAGTCCGACAACAAGCATAACGACTACAGCAGTTACTGTGGCCGTAGTAGCTCCATTGATAGCAGAAGTTTTAATCAATTCCGGAGATGCAATTCTCCGACCGCTATCCTCACTAGCCGGTTGGATGGTGGTAGGCTGGGTGCAGTATGGTCCATTTCGCTGTGTTGTTTTGAGTGCTTTATCGTTCACAATGCTGGGCCGTTTGTTAACGTCCGCATTTCCAAGACCGACCTCGAGAGTGTCAATAGTGCGGTCCAGAGCGGAGACAACTTGTTCGCACACAACTGCGTGAATCATCGATGGGTCTAAACGCTTTCGGATCTCCATCGCTTCCTAAATTTGTATGCACAAAAGACGGACAACAACGGCTGTATGAAAAAAATAAGTACTAAGATTGGGCTACATACTCAGTAACACAGATCCAAATAAGCCAATGCAAAAATATGGTGCAAAGAAAATAAGTGTTTATGTATCCAGAACCAATAATGTCCGTGTACTGTTTTTCATTAATTCAAATGCGTTAGCAATAACATACATTGGCTTGCCAGGGAACATAAGATAATCTAACGATCACCTTGAAAATGACTGTTTATAAAACTATATGAGGCAAAGCTGAGCTTGCAGCTAACATATTGTGAATGTCCGCTGTAGCCAGCTGTACGGAGCAACTTTTGGATTAGATAACTTTTGGTGGTCTCAAACGTGGGCAGGAACATTCATAAAAACGGAATATAAGTCCACCTGCTGAATTGCAAGGCGAGTTAGTTAGCACCGAACCGATTCAGGCTCAAACATACTTAAAGTGCCTCTTTTCCCGAGTCGATGTTGTAGCCATTCCAGTATTTACAAAATCTTACAACATCCTACACAAAGTGTCCGGTGTCTGAAGGCAACGTTGAAACCAAACACGGTAAACCCAGACAAGGTTGCACAATTTAGGTGAGCAGAGAAAGATTATTGAATGAATGATGTATAAAAAAAAGGTTTCCAGTTATAGGGATCACTTCAGTCCGACGGAAAAAAGAGCATACAAATATGTAGCCTAGTAGATTACTGTGAGTGGTATCTAGCTGTTCACATAGAAAATCGGCGGTAACTAACACTGCAGCTAGCAGAGAAAACTCTCATCACATCAGCCGTGAAAAAAACAAGAAAAAGATTCTGAATAAACTCACCGGGAGAAACGACACCTGTTAAACAGTTCACGCATAACGGAAGATTACAGCATCAAAACATACAAATGACGCATCAGAAACGTGTTCGGCTTCCGAGGTAAACTACAGCAAACGACTCAGTAGAAATATGGTGTGATGCTGGCTTGTGAAATCTGACTTTAGTGTTCAGCACAGCAAGTATTTCAGTTTTTATCCACAATCCTAACCATATTCTCAGAGTGAGGGAGCTTAGCGACATACAGAACAACTGTAAACCTACCATTGCGACTAACATATACGATTGTGCACTTAAACAAAAACAACTGGGTTGACTTCATCGGTACAGCTGGAAAGATATAAAGCGAATATCAAGAGGAGTAAAATGCACTAAATAAACCAGTAAAAATAAAATATGAATCTTAAAATAACAGCCAATGTAGGTCGCACGTTCGTTTCCCGAATAAAAAACCCTTGATAAATGGAGTGTGTAGCTGGAAAAATAGCGGCTAGTTGAGTTCCATGACGTAAACCTTAACACCGTTCAGCTAACTTGTCCTTAATGTGAAGTGGGATGGGGAGGGCCCTAAGAAAGCTGCATTACAGGTGCCATCCAACTTTTATTTGCAAGTCCATTGTCTGTTCACAAAACGCAGGCACGTTGTTTTTTTGACGGATAGTTCTGTTCCTTTTCATTCGTCTTGCATTTTTTTATCTAAGGACTAGGACATCCTCGTTCTTTGGTTTGTATGGTAAGAAATCATTAGCGTTAACGACGGACTTTCATGATGACCATAATGATCAGTTAGCACTGTTATGTGTACTTGCTATACAAACAGGATTCTAGTTGCGGAAAATCAACTGAACCAAAAAAAGCACAAGAAAATCGTGAGAAAATGTCTTGACATTAAAACTAACCGATGTCTCTGCATGAATATTGTTCGATTCTGAGGCAAAATCACCAATGGGGGCCAGCTGTTGAGGTATTTGTTTAGCTTCTACAGGTGGTTCTGGAACATGTTCAGTGGCAACTTCTACATCCGGTTCGGGTATGCTGAAGT
>JTDE01003756.1:13454-33715 GCA_014338405.1 Paragonimus skrjabini miyazakii | reverse complement strand
AGGAGCAATTCGTTTCGAAAGAGATCAAAAGAAAGCAAAACTGGTCATCTAACAAGCGTGACAGACTCACATTTGGTCCTCCACTTCTGGTAAGGTCAGAGTGACGGAATCATCTTCTACAGGTTGCTCAATCACAGTGTCGGGTACAAGAACTGAAATATGTAAAAACTGCACGATTAAGGTGGTAAATACATATGTTTACTTGAAGCAGGGTGAAAAATGTTGTGTCAAGACAACGCTCGTTTGTACGACGGTCTGTGACAAACACATTTCAATTTCCGTCAAAAATGCCTATTCATCGTTCGAAACTTTGAAAGAGATGGACTACTGTGAATTTAATGAAGCCTAATGTCCTAAAAAGTGGAGGCATCTTTCCAATAAAACCGATACCAACCTTAACAAAACGTATCAATTATTTCAGTGGTAACGACACTAACAACCAGTCAGGTGGTCGGCGGGCCAAGCGTCAAGTGCCTGAACTTTTTGAGCAGATGAATTGTCACGATGATTAAATGGTTGTGACTACGGGAGAGGCTCTACAACTTGGTCATCATTTACGTTAGAAACGGCAAGTGGGTAACCTGAATTTGTTCAAATGCAACAGTACAAAAAGGAAGCATAAATACATTCGTCCAAGCAGCAGTGTGGGCACGTAAGTATTTGCTACGTTCGTGCGATTACGCTAGAGTTGGCTGACGACCAACAAGTCAATGACATGATCACAGCAGCAAGCAGTTTTAGGCCAAATGAACGTGTTGTGTATAGCTTCGGTAGCCCGAGACCAATGGCCTGGAATTTCCCATCATAAAAGTAAGAAGAAATTAATTGACCAAATTTCTCTAATGAGGACTATAATGGAGTTACACAGATATTCAACAGACTGTCAAACTTAAGATGGAAACCAAGGGCGAAACCAATTCGTATCGAATGTATTCGAACTACTCATCTCACCGTTGCGGTTGATGGGAGTAAATGAAATGTTTGCCTTTTAGAAGAAGTTAAACCCTCATGTGATTTTATATCTGGCCGTAACTGTGTTATAGGTATTTTATCCGAATACCCAAAGGATTTCATTTTAGTCCATACGAAATATATCAGGTTTAGTTTTGAACGACTCACTTACGGACATAAACAAAGTGGCTACAGGTAGTCGATAGAGTCCAACACTAGCCGATATCTTCTTGGAAACCAATGCATGACAAGTTCCAGATAGCATTGTCAAAAGTGTATTGTACAAATAGTATGGCCATGATATTGTGAGTTTTACTAACAACGACCATGCTAGCTGTTTTTGATCCCCTCTTCCCAACTCAATTTACGCGAACTTACCCCTTATTCTTGAACCCGAACCAAACGACACTTTAGCCTTTTTAGAAGTACACAACACTAATCATGAAGATTGGACGTTACGGCGATCGGTTAATCACAAAGCAACATGAGGCAGGCAATATCTTTCGTAGTCCATATTTCACCCGATAGCATATAAGCGTGGTTTAGTCAAGACCTCAGTTCATAGGGCCAGATGGATTTACACCCCTGATAAACTGCAAGTGAGATAAAAGGTATTGAGGAAACCGTAACTGGCGAGGAAATATCCTGAAAAATTCATATAACCTCGCAACACGATGAAAAAGGACAAAAAGCCATTCCAAACCTTTCAAAGGTAAGATATTTCAGTTTTTTAACTGATATCAATTGAAAACTGTTCTATCTCGTAAGTGCGTGGTTGCCCAATTGAGCATAGTTGAAACAGCCATAGGAACAGTTCCACATAATCCCGAACGCAGTTTGTCTAATTGTCTCTTACGCTGTGCACCAGTTCACTTGCAGTTGGAGTGGTGTTCACAGAAGCAGAACAGACCAACAACTATATCAGCGAGTAGCATAACACCTCCCGAAATGGTCAAAACAGTTGATGACACAACAAGTGAATTCATTGCTCGAAATCCCACATCATTACTAGTTAGATACCTCACGATAGCGGATCACAAAATTGACTCAAATAGTTCACTCAAAATACTATGAGGCAATCAGAACCCAAAATTACTACCCATAAGTGGATGTATGTTGATCCAAACCCATCAGCTACCGTTTTGTGTGCAAAAGAGGTTGGAGCCAGCCATTGTGCTGCCATGGTGTTGATGACAAAACTTGGTATAAATATACACTTATCCATTCTACGTTTGTCTCAATGTATCCGTTGTATATAATTTGTATGTTGTATGTTTGAGACCATCAACAATAAACAAACTGCTAACATATTACAACACGCCTTTCCGCCTGATTAAGACAATCTAACAAATTAGGCAAACTATCATTAGATTTGATTAGCAAACCCGCCAGTTCAAATCGCAAAACGATAATGATCAACAGACCGAAGCAACAAGAAATGGTCTTGCTAGATATCTTACTCTACGAGTTGGCTGCTAAGAAGTTGAGAGCGAAGCATTCCAATAGGTATTCGATAGATGGAATCGTGCATACCAGGACCGTTTTAAGATTCAAATAAACTAGATATATTTTTAAAAGGCTATTCAGTATTCTGATCTAAACGTAAGAAAAATTATCATTTCGGTAAAACAAACAGAAGGCTGACACTATACGGTTCACCTGCCGATTCACCTGCATCTTAAGTTCACGGCAGACAGTTTTAACATTGAAAAATCTTAGACGCAAAAAGTTCAAGTTTGAGAACAATTCCTTTTGTTTCAGACTGAACACTACCCACGCTTGGTCTCAGCCTATGCATTCAACTAGGCTTTCTGGCTAGCTTACTTTGAAATGGAAACACTACACACTACTTTCGCTGTTATTAGAGCCCATCAGCAGCGCACAACCTCATCTAGACCAGGACTTGCACCCAGCTTTTGTGCTTTCGCAACAAGCGTGTTCATCAAAACGTCAGTGAGTTTGCAATAGGCTTCACCAAAGGATAGAATTCAAACGTTCAATCAAAACCTTCTGGGAATGGCACACAGCTTTCTCGATCATTCCGAATGCAGAATGAACAGAATCGCTTTGTGCAATCTACTTCAAGCTACCACCATCATTAAACCAACTGAACATGCTTGCATTGATAATTGACGTCCTAATAGGAGCAAAACTCGAGCCTGGTGTTTTTTTTTCAGAAATGAGTTAACCAAAAGGTTCATCTGAATACAAAGGCTATCAATCGAGTGTGGGTGGTATTCAAACTGAAGTGGTCTAAATCCCCGAACTTTCATTGACAATTAATTTTTTTGCAAAATATGAGGCAGCGATATCCGAATGTGATGGCTTATACCTACTCTAAAAGACGTTTACTTTGAGTTCAGAAAATAAAGGCAAATCTATTGAATCAATCGCGTGCTGCATCATCAGATGATACTTTGAGATCAACGGGGCGGATTTATTTGAACGCATGTTCTCTTCCTGGCAGAAGATCACGCAAACATATTCGGGCACATTATGCCAAATGCTTTACAATTCTGGTTCCAAACTGGAGCTCATTTTGCAGTAAGACGTAGTATGGCTGGTTTACAGTAATGTCGTAAAACCAACAAGTAACTTTAAAATGTTGCCAAACTAAACTATACAAGTTGTCTCCTGTAGACGGCAGTCGTAGAACTACTGCTTTCCGAAGATCATTTTGTGCAAAAGACAAGGATAACTTTCTTATGTCTCTTTTGGATAAACATTATCAAGAACAGTCTTCTCTAATTAAGGTAAAGAGTCATTTAATGTGCTACTAGTTCTATTTTTTCTTTCCTAATCAAACACCACCAGACTTCTGGAGAATGACCAGTTTTCAGTATTCTAGCACAAGGTAAGATGAACATATTAACCCATTCACCTGATCATTTTGGTGTTCAAAAAAGAAAACCGGAAAACATGTTCAGAAATGCCAATTCAGAACAGAACAACTATTCTGCATTCTACCTTAATTCTTCTAGTTTGGTAGAGTCGTCAGTGCAAACCTACTACCTCAGGGCAAAACTCAAAAAGCAGTAGGACCGGTAATCTGAATGGTTATTCAATAAACCCGCCAAGTTGTCCAAATGTTGCATGTAGATGAGCGCTGACAAAAAACGAGCAATGTATCGGTAGTACCATCGTGCTACAACCATTTGTTGGAACGTTCAAAAGCCAACAATGAGCCGACAGTCATAATTACGTTGTCCTTCATCATCAATAGGCAAGAAGAACCTAAAGACAGTAGCACTGTGAGTGTTACAGCCTTATCTAACGAGTGACATTGGTAAAGCATAACAAAACTTTAGTAATAGAATTTCTAAGGATATCGACCATAAACAGCAAATTCGAGTTATTTTGAATGAGGCAATCGGTATAGCTACTTTGATTTTTAGCCGCTCAGGAGTGAACAACGTTTCATGGTACTGTTACCAAAACGTTAGTCATTTACTTTGCAAAATAAGCACGAGCCACCGACTAACAGCTGTATTAGACACTCTAGCCACAATGTGAGCTCTCATTGCTCTGCTAGTTGTTGGACTGCGTCAACGTGAGTGCACATGCACGCAGCCTTTGGGATTATACTCGCATCTGCAATGTCTCAGTAATTTCAATAAGTCTTTATATGGAACCACCTCGACTACGAGTCATCAAAGGAAGGACCCTACACACTGCGTAGCATAGGACCCAGGTTAACCAAAACTAAATCGGAACTGACCAGCCTTTACAGCCTCGGTAGAAGCGGTTGGTAGAATATGATCATCCACAGTTTCCTTTGGAGCATATAACTCTTTCAAGTCCAGAGGAGGTCTAATCCGGTTGGGAAAAATGGTGTGACCGACTGACGCGCTCCCGGTCGCATGGCGTAGACTGGACACTCTAGGACAAGAATTTGGAATGAGCTACAAACAAGTTTAGAAATAAGGTATATCCAAAAACATGCGGAGGCAAGGAAGAAAAAATATGCCCTGACGGATGAGTTGTAAACAAAATGAACCTGACCTCCTTAGAAAGGATAAAGACAAACAACTCCAATATGTGAGTGAAGAGGTGAGTAATTTAGTCTGCAGGTGAAATGGAATTGGTGAAGCTCACAATACTGTACAAACCAGTGTTATGAATTTTGTCAGAAGGAAACCTTTAGTACGGAATCTACGTGGCAAAGAATGAGTCAACATAACTGGAGAAAAAGTCAGATGAGACAAAAGGATCGATGCTCATAAAACGATCGCATGCATAGTTGAGTAATAGGATGACAAAATGTGGCAAACGGATGCCAGTAAATTCGAAACGGAACAACTGGGGTTATTACGCATTTACAAGTTCTATCAGTACCAAACAAAAGCATTTTGAAAACCAATGAAAGATGAAATACTTACCGAACAAAATCGCTCTTAGTGTCAGTGATTTGGATAGAATTGAGTTCTTGGTGAGATCTTCCACTGCAAATATAAATAAGACTCAGAATGAGAATCATTAAAATTACCAACAAAACAAGGGTAGAATAGCGCGTAAGTACTGTATAACACTCTCAATATGACCACTAATTGCGCCATTGTTTGTACACGAGTCTGAAGGACAGTTGAACGACAACTGAGTATCACGAAACCAACACAGTGAATAAAAATATCGAGCAGACGAAAACACGAGACAGAAATGGTAGGCGACGTGTAAAATCTATAACAAATGGGAAGATTTCTGAGTTTCACATCGAAAGAGGTTCTGAATTTTTGTGGTATGTCAACGTTTTTGTCAACTTTCCCGATGGAAGGAACCGTTTATAACGGTTATTAAAGATGGCCACGTCAGGCGTGACAACTTTTCAACCGCCACTCAACGTTTGCGAGGCTCTGTTTTACTGACCCCGGCTATCGATATTTCATATCTTTTAGACTTCAACCGGAAGGTCGTGCAGAACCAACAGACCTGAAGTCAATTCCTCAATGCTTGTACATCAAGGCGTAAGGCACCGTGCATGCTGACGTTTTTTAACCGCTGAGTAGTCGTGGACAAACTTTTCGAAACGATCTTCACCAAAAAGTGAAATTACTAGATTCACGAACCAAAGATGGATGACCTGGAAGTGATGATCTACATGGCGAATACACAATTAGATCTGTTGGGTGAACCGGATTGGTTTTTAAACGAAAACAAGATTGTACATGGTAATGTAATAGCATAAGTTATCGCACAAAATTCACACCTCCTGAACACAGCACGAACAAGGTATGTAAAAGTTATGGGCATTTGGAATCATAAACACACACGAAGGTTATCACAATAAGAGGGTAAGTCCCACCTGAAACGATAGGTCTTGTTTCGCTGGAAAATGCTCGAACTGGGGCGCAATCGCTTGGCCTCGCTGGCCCGTTTTAATCTATAACGAACAGAACGGAACAAAGTTTGATGAGTTACGTTCTGACTACAGTGGTCAGGCTGCTGGAACTCGACGGGAGATGCCACGCATTTCACCTCATTCAGAAGTGCACAAGCAGACTGAGCGGAAACTCATTATATGGCTAAAGAAAGTGTAGGAAAAACAAAATAAGTCAATCAAAAAACAAAATGTAAACGCTAACGTGTACTAGTCTGTGTAAGCCTTGTTGGAGTCTAACAGCAGTGAACCAACAGGACCGCAAATTTAGACACAAGAAAACCAAATGCGCTGCTTGACGTTTTGGAGCGATCACCCCGAAAACTAGTTCAGGTGGAACCAGTGAACATTAGTAATCATACAACAGAATATTTTACGTAAAACCCTACATTTTAAATTGATAAACAGTATACATGTTTTAGACTTCAGGAACCGTAAACACAGTTCCATGTTCAATGGACAGCCGTATGTGTATTTTTGAACCGATGTTTAAGTTCTAACACCACTGCTCGGGTTTAAGTTGCATGTCTAACAGTGCACGTTTTAACTATAACGTGTTAAAAAATTCCTGAATAATAGGACAAATACGAGCAGTAAAAGTTGGAAAGCGTTACGGACGATGCAAATATGTTGTAATGAGCGGAAAGGGTCGCATAAACCACGACAGTAGGTGATAGGAATAGGTTAGATAAAAAGCATGCGCATGATATGATTGTGTGTAAGGACAGTAGGCAGAACATTACCGACTGAATTATGGTTACCAATTAACGTAGTTTCAGACGAAAAGCGTCATCGGATTTTATGTTAAGGAGACAAGGAACCTCAACAGCATCAGACTGAATGAAACAGCAGAATGAAAACAACTATATCTGCAAACACAAGTCAGTTATCTAGTGATCAGCATGAGGGAAAAGGCGGTCATCTGATGAAATTTTAAGCAGCTAATTACAGCCTAGAGATCGTTAATTTAATTACATCGCATTAAATTTTCCCTCAACACCCCTTTCAAGTGGGAAAACTTAGTACTAAAGCCATGTGTACACAGTGAATCAACTGGTCTACTACGCCGACCAGCCAACACATTCGAACTGATAGCCTTTGGGTGTGAGATAACGAAGTCCAATAAGAGTGTAGCAGAGTAAGTAGACCAACCAGTATGCCAACATAACACGCACCAGAAACTCTAAGGCTAACTGAATAAAATTTATCTCAACAGTTAAAGTTCTCGGTCGACAGTTGCTTCTAAAATCAGTTACAGGTGAACATAAAATCCTAAGCTAGAAAGTAAGGTGGATGCTGATTAAAACGCATAAATGCCACTTACGTGAAGAAACACTTGCGATCCACCGTCCAATGCCAGAGAGCAAGCGCAGCTGCCTTAGACTCGCATTCGAAAGTAAGCGGTCCCGTTTTTTTCTGCAATATTGATGAGAAGAAATATCGCTGTGATAATTAACCACATGCACTTGATCGGAGGTAGGGTTAAGAAAACAGGAGTGGGTAGTCTCTGCAATAACCAAAAGGTAACAACACCAGAAAAATCATAGATGGTATGACGAGAAAGCCAAGATAAATTCACCAGGAAACGCGAAAGAGACCATGAACCGATTATTCGATTGGTGGAGCCCAGGTGCACGAAAAACAAACACACAAAGGTGAACTTTATTAAGATCCAAACGAGCTATATTGATGAGATGAATTGCCATTTCGAAACGCTAAAACCTAAGTATGCATTGATTTGAGATGCAAGAAACGCTACGAATACATATCACACGACAATGACCCTCAACAAGATAAGATACAACTTGTTTGCGAGAAATTGCTTGTACGCATCATGCTTTATAGTTGTGACACCTGTCGCTGATAAGTAAATTTTGCATCAGGAGTCACTGAGTACTGGTCGATATAGAGAATCGATATAGGCAACAGTGAAATAAAGTCGGTTAAAATAGTCAATCGGTAAGAATAATCGGACCAATTCGGAGTTGTTAAGGGTAAGACACGACGTGCAAACACAAATACACGCACCATTCAGTAGCCTTAAATGGATGAGTAGTAAACAAATATGTAGTAAACTAATTTGTGAAGTAGTGCAAACTTTAAATACCCAGAATAAACGTCTTCCTGGTTCGGGCTGAAATTAGAAATGACAAACGGAGAACAAGCGAACAAATAGATTAACATCTTCAGTCAACGAATGAACAACCAAAGAATTATGTAAGTGGTAGACTGTTATAAAATTGGACCTAACGGTAAAGAACGATTATGATATACGATCCGAAAATGTACATTCGGTCATCCAAATTCGATCAGGAAACATCAGAGAGAGACAGCCAGATGGCTAGGAAAATGATGGAACGAGAACAGAACTGAACAATGGACCAACGTGGCAACCTACGTTACTTTTTGTATGCGATGGATACTCTGACCAGGTAGAACGCAGCCCGTGGCCATTATAAATGGTTCTCAAAGTTGGGCCGATGCTATGCCGCCTAGCCAGCACATGCGAACTGGTAGTCTTCGGGGACTGGATGACGAAGTCCAGTAAGAGTGTAGCACAGTGAGTAGACCGATCAGTATGTCAACACCGTACGTACTAAAAACGCTAAGGCCAGCTGGATGAAATTTACTTAAACAGTTGTCTGTAAATAAAGTTACAGGTGAACATGAAAACCTAATTTAGAAAGTAAGGTAGGTGTCGATTACTACTAATTCGTCAAATAAAAAATCCATATTAGAGACGTCAAAGGATCTACTGGAAATATGGTGGTTTATAAGGTTTTCAAACTGAACACTATCTTATTTAATACGTTTCCTAACGAAAATACTACTCATTCTTCTATTTATTCTACATGAAAACAAAATTTCATTCCGCTGTACGTGTGCAGAAATGTCATTTCTTTAGGGGCAACAGTTCAGCAACAAAAAACTTAATAAACTAAGCGTCATCAAGTGTATATAGTGTGTAACCTAAAGACGATGGAAGTTAAAATGTTTTGACATTCTGTTTTTCATACCCATAACGAATGGTTACATATTGAATGCACCTAGTGTGGAGATGATCCTTGTAGAACTGTTTCGCTAGCTACCACAACAAAGCCACAGCAATTACTGATGGTAAACACAATACGTCAAACAATCGCAAATAAACTTTCGCAAATAAAAACCGGCCTGTAAGAAGGCAAACTTGATTTATTACAACATCCGCACAACAAGAACGCTCTCAAGTTATCTGGATATAACTTAGCTAAGCTTAGAACCACAATGAAAATTATACACCTTAATTATATTATAGTGTTTTTTAGACCGCATGAAACAAGACTAATTTACCGTAAGCCTTCGGAGTTAAACAGCATCAATCAAGCAGTGTTAGCTTATCTTGATTTAACAGGACGTAAGCCGCCAACATAACTGAAGAGATACAATCAATTAGGTTAATAAATACACGGGGAAAGATTCGGCCGAAAACGAATTTAATCACTGAGAAATAAATATCACAGATTCCGTGAAACCATTTCACGAAGAATATTTTGGCTGTTAAACATTATTTTATCTTGCGTGATACTTTCGTGATACTTTCATTCAATGTACCTTCTTTAGCGTCTTACGTAACAAATTTTAAATGACGCGTCTTTTAAGTACGCTGGTAACTTTCGAAGACAAACAGAAGCGGCAACTAAGCCAATGCAAAACCAGAGGGAAAACAAATACAATTAGACCCAACATTACTAGTGATAAGTGAAAATGGTCGCGAACAGACAAACAAGCAGCTCATTGTAAAGCTGAACAGTGTCCAGACCCATAAATTAATTGGTATAGGGCATCCAACTTCGAAATGAACATCTATCAGTATTATTCGACAATATTAAAAGGTTTCGAAGTAAGGACTAAGGAAAAGTTCTTTCTAAGTTTGCAAACACGAAGCAGAACCACCGTTTTAATCAGACAAACACAGTAACGTTTCAAACAGCAATCTCACTGGGAATTTAGGATATCAACTGCATTTGTGTATCCCAATCGAAATTTTGGCGACTTAGAAAATTATCAATGGGCCGGTCCTCACGGCTGCACAACACACGCGGATTCAGAAATACATAAGAATGGTCACTTTCCAATCTGTAAAGCTCTCCTGAATTCCATGCGGACGCAAGGCTCCGCAGCTGTACTTTATTTATTTTTGTTTGAAACAGTTGGTTCCCTTCATAAATTTGAACAACGTAGTAAGAAGACGGACAGAAGTAGATGCTAGCATTTCGTATTGCCTCTTCAGTACCAAATAACAATAACCAGGAATATATATATGACACTATTAGGGTGGGGGCGGAGAAAATAAAATAGCAAATTAGGTGGAGAACAACAATGCAAAACTATTAGGTCCATGGGAGTCTAAGGCTTACATATAATTGTCTTTGTACACACAATGCTGGCTTGAGACGACTAATCGCGACCGCCTCAGCGAAACGCAGGAAACGCGGATTAGTGTGACGCATTATAATCCTAAATGTTGATTCAGGATTAATCCGGTGACCGGTGGCCAACATGTGTCTGGCGATAGACGAGGCCGGAAGTTTGCGTGATCCCGGGACGAAGGGAGTAGACTGCGCAGTCACATCCCGAACCCATTTCGGCATATGTTCCTTCATCCTAGAGTTCAAGCGCCTATCGGTTCTGCCGATGTAACTTTCGCCGCAGTTACACACAAATTGATAAATACAGTGTGAGTTGGTGCCAGTAGGTTGCTCTCCCTTTACTGAAGGTGACGGTAACTTATGAGTCCGTTCAACGACTACGACTTCGGCCACATTGTATGCTCGCTTAATGGAGGCGACGAGACGTTTTCTTGTTTGAAGTGAAGAAATGTCACATTTGAATGGCAGTTTAATGTAGATTTTCTTCTTTCCAACTGTGGAAAACTTGTCTATTGCTACACGTTGCTGTCTGTGTCTGTTGATAAATCTCAGCGGGTACCCATTACCTTGCAACGTCGTTGTATGCAGTCGCAGTTCATTAGCTAAACATTCTGATGAACAAATGCGTCTGGTACACATAAACAATGTTCTGACCACTGCTCGCTTGTTCCTTATTGGTGTAAAGTTTGTAAAGTGGGTGTACTGATCATTCCAGGTGGGCTTTCGATATACATTCAATTAAATCAAATAAGCCTTTAACGGTATGTGTCAAATTTCCGTTTTAATGGTGTCAGAGCTTGTACCAACCATCCAGCCAGTTTGTGCTGTGGGGCATTGTTCATGGACAGAATCTGTCTGAGTGGTACACTCGGTTTGTGTGTTTTAGGTAGGCCATACAGTTACGGTGTTGATGAACCACTGGGTTTTAGAGATTTAAAAGTACCTTCATCAATTATTCGATGTAGCAGCAACAAACCAAGGTGTCCAATTATTCTTGCTTCCATATCAGTCACCCTTTCCACTTTGTCGATACGCTGGAATTTGCTTTCGTCATTCAGTATAGACAACATTTTCTGAGTATACTTTTCTTTATCCATAACTACGGCACCCGAAGATTTGTCTGGCTTCAGCACGACAACGTCCTTAGTTTTCAGATCTTTTAGAGATTCAAGATGACGAGTTGTGAGAGCACATTTATCTCTTGATGGTGTCATAATAAACTTATGCGCAATGTCGGTCAGCTTTGTTTTAAACCAGCTATGATTGTTCAAGCTAGTAGTATGCAAATCTGATAACTGGTCAAAAAGATTCTCGAATTGGGCCTCCATCGATATGCGGTCTAACTTATTTGAATGATCTTTGTAATCAAGTCCTAGCGACAATGCTTCTAACTGTAGCACATCAAGTGGTATAGAAGATAGGTTCAGAACGTACTTACTGGGATCTCTAGGATATGGTTCATCTTCTGATTTCTCCAAAGACTTATGAAGGCGTTCCAGACTCAATTTCTTTGTTCGATCAACAATCACTTTGCAGAAGTTAATAAAAGTAATGCGACACAAAGCGGTATGTTCTCCACAAAGTGTATACGACGAGCATGAGTTTGACGTAATTCCGTTATACGCGTTTGTGCAGTTTTAATGTGAGCAGTACTGATACGCTTTAAGTTCCCAATGCTTGGTTTCAGTCGACTTATTCTCAAACATTTTCATTGTTGTTCTCCACCTAATTTACTATTTTATTTTCTCCGCCCTCACCTTAATAGTGTCATATATATGTTCCTGGTTATTGTTATTTGGTACTGAAGAGGCAATACGAAATGCTAGCATCTACTTCTGTCCGTCTTCTTACTACGTTGTTCAAATTTATGAAGGGAACCAACTGTTTCAAACAAAAATAAATAAAGTACAGCTGCGGAGCCTTGCGTCCGCATGGAATTCAGGAGAGCTTTACAGATTGGAAAGTGACCATTCTTATGTATTTCTGAATCCGCGTCGGTTGATTTAGAAGAGAAAAAAAGGAATCGTTAGTTAATTTCAGTTTCTAAAAACCAACAATGGTAAGTTAATAGACGAGAAAATATTGAGGTAAAATAAGCAAAAGAAAGCCCAAAACTAAGGACTATCAAGCACAAAAAACTAAACGCTCCTATGAACCAACATGCCGTAAGCAACAGTTGACTAACGATGACAATGGGGAACGAGCTGTAATTTCCCTTCACACCAACGCTTCTCTAGGTCACGTTTTGTGAAGATTCCGTTCGGCGTCCTGAAATCGTAACTCAAAGGTGCGCTTGAGTCTTTCAATAAATGATCATATTACATTTGAGTGTCGTAGTTTCTTCTAGATTCAACAAACATGGACCCCGTAAGAGTGTTTTGTCAAGGACAAACGATTAACTAAATGCTGTAACGTTAACGGGTTACTCAAAGACTGCTGTGTGGGCTAAGCAAAAGCGCAGAACGCGCAAAGAGTAATCAAGGAATAACATGTGTACAAGGATGTTGGCTACGAGTGGTTGGGTTCCAAGCGTAGAGAGTAAGGAAACTTCTGATGAAATCATGTGCAGAAAGTTATATACTCAAGTCACTAGTTGTCAAAGAGCTGAACCAGACGAATTCCGGATAAATGAATCAACAGCAACCGTGGTGTTTTTCTGTGGAGCATCTTATCCAATTTCCAGTTTCACCTGCTACATTGCACCTGGATTCAACTGTGAAACAGTGCAAAATACGTACAAACGACAAATTTATAGGTTAAATGGAAAAGAAGACATAAGAAAAAATGTTAATATCTATGTTTACATACTTCGTCCTTTTTAAGGTAGACCAGGAAGAGCTTCCCATCGCATGCCAAGCGATGTATTTCATCCCTTATAGAAAATAATGGGAAAACATATAAACCGGAAATTATATACCAGTCAAGACCAGAGAAAACGCAGTGAGATAACACCATTACATCACAGAATTCCCAAGAAAACGGTTTCTTCGAACACGTTCCCAATTACATTTTTTATTGTGCGTCTTAATATCTCCATCGTACCAACGAAGAGCCAAGTAAGACAGCACTACGAGTCTCAACTGGTTGGTCTATCGTAGTACTAAATAGAAAAGTTGAGAAGCGCACATTCGACTTACTGTTATTGAGATTGATCTTTACACTACATTTGACAATGGTTGGAATCGCGATCAACAGTTAACACCCACCTCCACAATATCACTCTCTAAAGCGTACCAGGTAGTTCATTATACTCACACAAATCATTAAATTAATCGGTTAGGCCACCTAGGCAAGCAAACTACATTCAAAACGCGTGGACGCTCAAAACGGATGGAATTACTTCACCAGCCCTCAACTGTCCGGTTAATGCTGAACGGTAAGCTTACATTTTAATCAAATAAACTGGTTCAAGAACAATTTGGCCGGACTGATTTCAAACGAATCAAACTTACTTTCTTTGTGGCCGGATAGTCTCACCGACATCTAACTGAAATTACTGGGTCCATTCACTTTTCTTCACTGTTTTAATCTAACGGCATCAAATGCCTTTCTTTCACCAACTCAAGGCACACAGTTGAAGAGATGTGCAATTCAAAACAGCGTTCTATCCTTTCAAAAAACAGAGTAAGTTTGGTAACAGTCTCAATCTGACACTTTTGCGTCCTGTAAGGACTACACAAATAATTCAGTTGACTATGAACATCTAGATGACTTACTCATAATGACAGAGATCAGACAAATACAGGTGATCAAGTGTATGATCGAATCAAAATTAATAGGGAGTCAAAAAACGTGATACCCAATTAACAAGTGTATGTGGCTGAGCGTAAGCAAATGACCCGTCAGGATGCGACAACACTAAGGAACAAAATCGGGAATATGCCAAAGGAAAGCAAAAAATGCTGCACTAATCTGGAAAAACACTGAAGAAAACTATTATGTTAGTGGCATTAGCAGTAGCAGAAGTGGGCTGCCAACACAAACAAGAGTGTAGAGTAAATAACGGACTGTCGAAATGATGATGTTAAATCGGTTCCTCGTGGAGTGGACCGCCTCTATTGTTCTTCCTCAGTTAGTTATCACCACCTGTTATTCTTCTGAAAGAAGTATGTGTAATTTGCTCTTCAAAATCAATGGTAGCAGTAAACTCGAAACAAAACTTAATCACCTTTAGTTGTTGCTGTAAAAGGGGATCTACAGAGAGTGTATAAAACAGAGTCCAACGCTAACCACACGGTTCCCTCGATAACTCTCGCTGTCTAAATAACAGCAGCTCAAGCACAAAACCGCTTCAACTAGATGATAGCAAACGCTCCGTAGTGTGAAGACCAAAACGCAATGACTCCTCCAAAGAGTACAAATATACACCACGGCAATCGTACTTGTAGTCGGGCCAGTCACACTTACATCAAAAAAGGATGTATTGGAGTGGAATATATGCCTGGCTGTGGTGAAGAAAACGTTCCCACATGGACGGTCAGATTCATCAAACAGAGAGCAGCGAAACTCTAATTAACAAACATCAATATTTATTTTCCTGTTTTTTGTCAATTCATAAGAGCGGCATCGGAAAAGTTATTTGATGAACAAAGTATTTCTCAGTGTGCACCATACGGTATGATAGGGCAAAGATGTCGCCGTGTTTCTTAAGCTAGTTTTCTTCCTATATGGTCTAGGGTCTCCGTACTTATCCATCGAAGTCAGTTGGGGCCGGAATGTGTAGGAACGTTCTGTCAAAAGTTCACCGCAAATCTTTCAATCACAATCCTGTCAAAAACGACTAAGACAAAAAACAGGGATATGTTGTGTATGGTAGATACTCACAGCCCCCACAGGTAGCACTAATACTATGTCTGCCAGAAAGGTAGCATTATTGACCGTGGTTGGGTACCAATCAATATGATACCAACCAATTACAAAAACGGGAGTATAATGCTGTGGAATATGAATTCACCTGACTTCCTCGTAATCCTAACCATGTAACGGACAGCGCGGCTGAGAAAGGGAAATGTTCTGGCAGACAACTGCGCTTAGGCCATTCGTAGACTCTTCTGTTATCAAGATGATCCAAACAGTATTTCGCATCAAGTTTAGTGGACACCACCATCGTCAAGAGGACAAAAAATGACAAGTGCCGAGATGCTTTATCTGACCGAGACAAGTGTAAAATTACCTGAGTAACATCCAACAGAGTGCCAGATGTTTCAGGAATCAAATCGACGTTTGCTTGCACACTTTCATAAGCAGCATACAACAGACACTTTTTAACGACTTACTGGGACATGAAAGATTGTCTCTGCTTAATCACCACTAAACTGAAAGGCACTTAAAGTCGACCGAAAACTGTATTACCTGATCCATCAGTGATCAGAGAAAAGTAAGTTCGAATGGACCAAGAACGTGGAGATGTTGGTATGACTTGCAGAAAGGCGATGTATGAGTTAACAAGCGGGTGATTGATAAACGCTGGATGAATGTTTTGCATACTTAATTCTGTCCAGCAAACTGAATTGAGAAAATCTTGGGAGAAATCCACATTCCATCTTGACTTGCAGCCAGCTTTCGACATGACAATGCAAAAGTACACTTGACCGACGAAAAAACACAATTACATATCGCGGCAACGCATGACAAATTGATGCCTTGAAATGGTCGGAATATAGTTCCGAGTCCAGCCCAAATGAGAATCCCCGAGAAGATCAAGTTGACAAACACACAAGGAATTGGCTGAAAGACCACTGCAGTAATATAAACCACACCAGCGGTGAAAAACTTATCAGAAGAACTCCCGGACAGTGCATCGAAATTCAGAAACGAGTACATCTGAAAGAGTACATCTTGCTGACTCCCTTCCAAAGAAACACTGTCTTGAATGATTTAATGACTTTGTTGGGACCATCTTTTAACAGATATGTACGGCAGAATAGTTTTAGGTGTTGTGGCAAGTAATAACCTGGGGCAATGGAGCAGTAAAAACTTATTTTAAAGTGTATACTGGGGAAACAAAAACAAAATAGGACTTTCGAAAATAGGCGAGTTACACAAGTTTCTATAAACTGAACGCCATTCACACTTGATTACAGTTCTCGCATTCCAGCAGACTTTCCAGTTAGTCCCTATAAAAAGCATTATACTCGAGTTTTTGTCTTGTAGGGCTAAGAAAAGTGTAATTTCCTGCCAAGATCAGGATACGAACATCAGTTCGCGTATGTACGAGGCACCCAGGTTGACCACTGAACAAACATTAGGCACAACGGAAGTAGCGTACTCAAACCTCCAGCCACCTTTGCTCGTGATTAATCTCTGGATTGCCCGGTTGCTTTGAAAAGAGACACAGTTGGAGGTAACGTCACTCTTCGGGACGGTCGGGTAGCTTTAGTCTTAGTTAGGAGCAAATGTCGCTGAACGTTTTAACTGATAGCATTATGGCCAACATGGTTCTTTCATGAAGATTATCAGCATACAGAGCTGTGCTTCAGTTTACACTTCTGCTGGATTGTCACACGACCCTGAAGAGAACAAGCCCTAACTAAAGGATAAAGTAAATGGAAATGATGGGACTTAACTTCTAGAAACGTCCAAGTCTGAATTCACATATTCACAAGCAAGGTGTCCAACTTGCAAACAAACAACAGAGCTGTAAGTAAAACTTGGGCGCTATTATGCTCGTGACGCGGA
Organism: Paragonimus skrjabini miyazakii; assembly: GCA_014338405.1. NCBI lineage: Eukaryota > Metazoa > Platyhelminthes > Trematoda > Plagiorchiida > Troglotrematidae > Paragonimus > Paragonimus skrjabini miyazakii. The sequence continues at coordinate 16,303 of JTDE01003756.1, read as the reverse complement.
GTGTGTGTATTTGTCCAGCGAACAGGCTGGTTCAGTACGTTGAGATGAAAATAAAAAATTCCGTACTGAATGTTAAGTTAAGTAACACCCAAACAGTTTTCTACAACGAGACCCCAGTGACAGAAATACATCTGGTAGTAAGTGAAAACAATAATAAAGAAAAGTAAAAGCAAATGATGTGAACCTGAAAGGCGATATTTGGTCATTTTTTCTCAGATGAAAGTGGCAGTATACAAGCCAGGATTTGTCTCGCGGATATCTTTAAAACACTATGCTTACCAGTGATACTCTTGACTTCGCTGAAGTCCCACAAACAGAACCAAGCCAGTGTCTGTGATGCCCATATAGTAGGCAACACCTTTCGGAATTTGAACGGGTTTTGACCTAACCGGGCTGTGTGAAGTGCCAGGACTTTTTGACTTGTTTTCGTCACCGGTCCCATGTTTTAAGGGAACAGCTTGATGTGGCTGAAGCGTATAAAAGAGAATAAATGCAGAGAATGAAATGAAGATAGAGTAACGAAACTATGTATGCGACAAAAACAACAGTTCAGTTATCAGTCGCTGTTAGATACAGTAAGTCAGGAGTTTCACTCTAAGCAGAATGGATGAAATAACTATATGGGTATAGACTGAGTTAACTGCTAGATTGTAGTTGTAAACAGTGGAGACGGAAATATAGTTGTATATAGTGCGTAAATGAAGGGACAATGAAAATGTAAACAGTAAGACACAGTCTGAAGTCTAAGGTATTGTTTACAGTTGAAAGGGAACTCACAATAATCGGGAATCGGTCAATACCGAAGGTGGGCAGCTGTGATGTCCGATTGAGGAATTCCGCCTCTGCCTCTTGGGACGTCAGGCCGCTGAGTGAAGAAAGTAACATAGACGAGAAGACGGTAGAAAAAAGACTTAAAGGGCGACTATCTGACTGCAGTGGCAAATAACAGAAGTTCTAGCAGCACAGTGTGAGTCACTTGTGTTTTAAAAAGAATTTCAAATCACGGGCCGATCGATCGATCAGCTGTGGTAAAATAGAAAGTGTTATTCGAGTCCGTTCAAAATCTGTGTCACTAAGTGCGTTCACATTACGTACCGAGTATAGGAGTTCTCTAGAAAGGCAAGCGACAACCGGCGGATAGTGTGGCACTTCCAGGTTTAAAAGTGCATTATCAGCTAACTCAAATGCTATGTGAACGATGCGACTTACAGTTTTCACTTGGTCAACTCACCACTATTTAAACCACCCACTAAACTGGATGTTTTGGACTATGGAAAAGCAAGATAGAAGCCACATACACATATACATGGTAGTAAATTCCTTATACAATAATGAGTACCGCGGTTTAAACCACCATCGATCTTGGTAACAGTAAAGCGGAAGGTAGGAAAAAAGAGTGACGAAATTTTTAAAAAATGCGGTCTTACATACACAGACAGGGCAAATGTAGTGACAGTGTTTCAGTCAACGGTGCGGATGATCAGGCTGTCAACCTGACAGGCAGAATTTTTCAATTTTTTCAGGAAAACAAGTAGAAACAAATGATCACACCACTCTGGTCATTTAATAGCTTCCGTTGACGATTAATGGACACACTAAAAAATGTGTTTGGACAAAGTGAACAGTGTACACACAAAAAGCTCAAAAACAGACTTTGTGCCTCAAGTACTTTTAGGCATTGGGCTAAAAGCTAAAGTCTCTGAAATGAATATTGACGGACTGTGTCGCTTTATAGACAGTCAGTTGATGTTGAGCAGCCAAACCTGTGAGTACAATAGAGGCCGAATTCTTAGCGGACAGGCTACCTATGCGGATCGCAGATATGTAGCATACGCATTAAAAATCTCGTGGGCATCCTGTCGGTTTAGTTTCAACTTGAGCGACCCTGATTCTCGAATGGGCATAGATACTAAACCCTAGGTGAGATGCTCGCGAAAGCTAAAGGGCGATAATAACCTGCCCAATCTTGGAAAACACCAGGATTCTAGGAAGTATACCTCGTGCAATTAAGGTTAGCATCCAAGCTATCTAACACGGCTGGCACATTGTCTGTGGGACAAGGTGGTGCCAAGTTGTCTAAAGACACAACAACGATCAACTTTTCACGTGACGTAGGTTCCATTCCAAGATCCCCCGGAACACTGAGCATCATTTCCACACAGGCACTGATCACTTAGTTGAACAAGACTGAAGATCGAAAAAAAGAAATAATATAGGGAATGGCTTAATACAGATAATCATTCTGCCAACAAAGTAAAAAGGACCTTGAAAAGTAACCTGAATAATAATTCTGGCAGCAGTCTTATGTTAAGGTATACCGTAAATGTTGGTCAAGTATAAGTTGCGTAATTTCTTGTGTATGAAGAACCAATGGGGTTTGCGTTGAGTTGTTTCTTGGCCCCGGGTTGATTGACACAGAGACATTTGTGTGCTGAGCCGCCTTTCCCCTCCGAAAACAGGCAGAAAATACCGAAGAAATCGAATGACCGGGTTGCCTTGTATGGAATAAACTTCACACCTTCAAAGTGCAAATAGCTACTCCAAAACTGGGGTATTTCTATCCTTACATGTCTTATTGCAAACAATCCACTCGAGACTGCGGACAATTTTACATACACAGTTAACACTGTCTTGCCAGCTTGGAATTTTGCTGATGAGATATCAGCGAGGATAGCAAAAGCATGAGTTGCCTTTGCCAACTTGTGTCATAGGTGGTGTCGAAAAGGCGTTCGGTTGTCGCTGAAAGAAAAGGTATATAACGACTACGTACCTTTTGTTCTGCTCCATTATTCGGAAACCTGGCCTGGTTACGACAAAGATTTCAACATATTTGCTGTGTTTAGCCATTA
>JTDE01003756.1:0-10398 GCA_014338405.1 Paragonimus skrjabini miyazakii | reverse complement strand
TATGATGTTAATAAACAAAAAGATCTCAGACATCTATTTTATAAGCAAAGGCCGTACGACGAGGCAACATCCGCCTAAGTAAAAATACGTCCAACGGAACAAATCGATCAAAATCCAGAAACGTATATTAACAGAAACGAGTAAAATGAACACAGCACGAGAAAGAGACGTGAAAGTCAGACGAGACATGTGACTTAAACATGAGTTTAGTCCTACGCACAAGTGCTTATCGACAGTCGGGCATGAGTCGATTGATCATTCCCTGGAAAAGCGAAATTAAAATAGCTCGCGTTATAAATAAATCGAAATGGATCGAAAATGGTTTGCATGCAAACAATTGTTCTAAAAACTGAAATGGGAATGCGATTGCAAATCAATAAAAACCAAACACACGACCGGCGTAAATCTATTAAAACAAAGTTGTCGCAGAATGTGCGCAGATGAGCTTCCGGCTAACCTCACGTACATATCACATAGCGATGTCATGTAAATGACATTCTGCAACACTTGTGATACGTCGCCTTGATATAAGAGTTATCAAAGTGTAGTACACAAGAGAACAACGCTAATTGTGACCACCGACACTAGTTTTCACAGCCCTGGTGATGTTTATCATTTGTTAAAAAATCCACAATAAACAGTGATTGACTGCTGGTAGATATTAGGAGAAAAACAGTGAAATGTATGCAAGTGTGTAAACTGTTCACCGTGTTCAGTTTGAACTTTACGACTGATTACTTTTAGAAATTCACAGAAATGAAATAGTGTTGATGGCATCCGCTCACCTTGGGCTACAAGAGCACCTATAGTTGCCACCATCGGTGATGGGCACAAAAGACGTCCTTGAGTAAGGTCACGGCGAACTTGGAGATAGACTAAGTATCTGAAAAATAAAGACGGAAGTTTTATAATTAAACAGGAAGTTCCCATTAAATTTCCCAGAAAGGAATAACAGTCGAAAACCGATGAATTACTAAGGGATGCACTTAAAAGTGGAGTTGCTATGCCACAGTCTAAGCAAACTCGGAAGGTACAAACAATTAAATAGGCATAATGAAGCAAACCCCAAGAGATTTGTGCTAAAAAGATTATTTAAGCAAAGCAGATGCACTTGAAATTAGTTGCCAATCTACCGACCGTACCTCTGTTCAACAAACATGATACTTCATACTTTTTATTTTTACGTCGAAGAAAACAACGAAATGACGCAAATCAGGTCGTCTTACGTTGCTTTTGTTTATTCGCCCAGATCTAGACTAAGACTAACCTAGTGTTTGTAAGCTACCTAATGAACGATGGATTGTAAAATAGTTGATGCATTTGAAGTACTGTGTTAAGGTGCCTGTCAGATGGCACCAGCATTTTAATGATGAACATGCTCTAAGAAATCTGAGTAATCCCAGTAAGGATAAAGCTGTCCCCAAATGGCGTAATATAACTTGAAGTTGTCTGCATACAACCCAAGTCGTAAATGGCCTAGCCGCTGAGGTAATTTGAAAAAATCGGGCCAGTAAGTATAGCCTTGTAACTTGTCATCACTAAGAAATGATTAATTTAACGACACTTCTCCAGAAGACTAGCTGAATAAAAGACAGAGAAAACCAACAGCATCTTTCCTTGTACAAGACTTTATTGCAGCTTCAATTGTATACTGCAATAAGACCAGAAAACTGGTGTGGTCATCTTCAGAAACAGTGGTGTCATTAAATGCAGTTAAATGTGAACGGAATATCAAATGCACTGTAATTTGATAAATCACACACCGTCTACAGCTAAAACAAAATTGCGAAAAATGTACCACGCGTAGTATTATTGCTGGTTGGGTCATGAATCGATGGAGTAATACTTTTCAAACAATCAAACGAGGGCCACCCTCACAAGTGAGGTTAACAACAGCAGAAATGAAAAAAATCCATCAGATAATGAACCATAGCCTGCGTCAGGTGAGACAATTATCAATTCTTAAAAATCGGGTAGTTCATGGTTTATGACAGTTAAGTATCAGCAGAAACCACTTAGGTATTGATGTCTTTCATAATGATGATTATGGAAATCCGGTAATCATCCCCTCCTAAATACAAAAACACCACAGATATTTCATTTCAACAATGCGGCGTTATAACAGCTAAACCTCTAAAGGCCTCTTCACCAAAGTCGAACAACCAGCACACAGGGTACAACCCATTGATCCATACACGTGTAGAGGTTAAAAATAGCCTAACAGCATACCATCGTAGTTGTAACAAAAATCATGCATCCACGTCAGCATCATCCGCAACAGATCACAATGATACATACAATCAGAAAAAACGAAACTTTTGCATTAAAGAGATGGAAGTGGTGGGTTATAATTTGCCAAATGTTTACACACAAACGAAAGAAACCAAAAGAAAAACGCTTATACTTTACAGATGAACAACTCAATTGCAAATGGCATAAACATATCCGCCAAAACAAGACTTTTTCAATTGTTTGTACTCTAAATTGGTACCAGTTTTTACTTTATAAACAGCTTCGTAAAGCAACGGTATCTATTGCCATTTCATTTGGCGACTATGCCCACAGACCCTGCAAGTCGCTGGATACTTAGCAAGACGGATGGATTCGATCCGCAGTGAATACGAGTTTACAAGTAATTGTTTTGGTCTATTTACACTAGATGATCATAGCTACATACTTACTAGTTTTTGTAGATTACTATTTTAACGCACTTTTGAAGACAATCTGGGTGCCAATTTAAGATACTCAAACACTTAATAAAGAGAACAAACAAACGAATGTAGGAGGAACACAATGAAAAACATTGAGAGAATACGGAACAAAATACTTTAGATATTCCGACTCTATTATTAAGTGTTTGGAGCTTTGCCATTCATTTTTCTTTAAGATATACGTCTGCACAATGACAACCAAAGAGAACGGTTGTTCCTCTTGTTGACCACGGCTTGTCAACATACTCCTCAGCTATTTGAACAGCACACCTAAAGTTACGAATCAGGTCAATGAAACACAAATCTGATGTTCATACGGGCTATTCACCATACTAACTCTCAAGGAACGTCAGGAGAAATAACGGGTGTAGTGGGTTATCCACCAGGCTTGATATTTAGACCGCAAATATTTCCACGCCGGCGACATGACGTCATCAATGCATAAGCGTTTGGGCGTTGTGGTTTGTGAGCAAAGGAAGAATGTCGAGCCTTAAATGCAACAAGAAGATGGTCTAACGACCTGGAACCTGATTATTTACTTCTAGTTGACACTGCCTCTTTGACTTGATGTCTGACTGGTTGCATCCTGTTGACTTTGTCAATTTGAGATCTGGTTGGCCGCTTGCTGTTGTTTTTTAACTTTGGCCAGGCGTGTCAAATCTTCTGGGCGTTCACAGGACAAACAAAACTGGCCTACCAGGTATCAGGTCAGAAGTGCTGATTGAAAAACTAGTGGTCACTCAAACCAATAATTTGGAACGTTGTTTGAGGAGGCTACATCATGCAACCGGCTGCCTGCCTACATTTAAAACATTTGCAGTTCACTAAAGTTCCTCAGTCAATTTTATATTTTTGATTTTCTTTTCTTTTTCCGAAATGGACTGTCACTGTTGTGTCGTACTATGGTCAGGTTCACAGATGTTATGAATGCATGACCTGAAGTCTAACTGTGTAAGGCCATCATGTTCGCCATCTAATATGGTAATTTCCATGTCAAATTTAGCGTGGAAAAATGATCACAAAGTCTTTGGATATTCCAGTCACTAGCAACCGATCCCGTAGAAGAGCTACGTCGACCGAATCAAAGGATGCCTCGAAGATAGACACAACTGTAATTTGCCATCGGTAAACCCAGTCAAGCTCCACCAGCTTACGGGAGGTTAAGATGTGGCGGGTATATCCACGACCTGTGCGAAACCTAGCCTACAACTTGACAATATTAGTGTTCATGAATTTCGAACAACCTGTGGAGCAGAACGGACAGCAACATTCTATTCTAGGCGTGAATGATGTCTGAATGATTCCTCCGCGGCTGATATAAACGCTGCACAAGCCTTTTTTAAGAACTAAAATAGTTGCAGATTCCTCTCATAATAGAGGAACTTTCCCGGCATTCCCGACCAAGAACAACAGGAAGTGCGATTCCCGACCGGCGCATCTTCACTATCCTTAAAATAATCGAGATAGATTTATTTAAACCGGGGAATTTATAGCTCAAGAAAACCTGGACTTCTTTTCACATCCCCGTTAAACAGGGAGGATTGCGAAAACGAGCAGCAAAGAACAACTAAGTTTAAAAGGCAGAATAACCAATGCACAGGGTTAGCTGGATTGTAATTGAAAGTGCTAGACTAGTGATGCAGACTATACAGCGGCTAACCGCCGGCTTTTGCAGACCACCTTACGAACGCCGACCGTTCGACATTATTGGCTCGACAGAAATGGAACAGGATTTCCTAACTTAGTAAATAACTGGATTTCAAACGCATGTGCTGATCTCCAGTTTTTGCGATGCTTTTGTAGGCGCGTATAGTTTTTCTTGTCATCAAACATTTAACTCATCACCTCGGATCTTCGACCTTATCCAACAGAATAAGCGAAATTCATGTGGTTCTGAATCGAACATAGCTTCAGTTGTCCAGATTTCTCAAGCAGAAAATGTTCATTTTCAGCCATTAAACACAATTCAAAAGGGCAATTTGGCACATGTGTTTAGTCTGCAGTGTAGCAAACATTTGAATTCTTCATCAATATTACCCGCTCAAGTGTACCAGTTGGTGTTAAAAGATTAGACAAGGCTGGTAAATGATAGCAAATACTGCCAACTGATCACTTGTGATGATCCTGACGGTATTTTGTCAGAGGATGATTTTGCCTTAAAATTCAAATCGTCGGAGAGCAACAGAGTTCCGTGATTGGAAACTTTCGCTGAGTCTCTTCAATGATATAAGAAACAAACTGATATTGTTTGTAAAACCCACTCGCATCATGAGAGATACTGAGGTGCTGAAGTATGGTAAAAATCCTGGTTTATTAAAAGGCCGCCAGTAAATGTAGGAGCCAGAGCTGTTTGCCAAATTCAAGTTATTTGCTGAGTACCGAATCAACCACAACATAAAGACAAGTTTTTGACTAAGTAATAGCTGCATCGGTAGCTCTCACACCTTGCAATGAATGGTTGGCGATGTCTGGTTCCGCGTTAGCCTGTCACAGTTATCGAACATGAAAAACGTCCGTGCATAACAGCCAATACAGATGACTTGCACTGCACTATTTGCAGTTTCACTCATCATCATCATCATCATAGACAGCTTAATTGCCAAACAATCACGAAGAAGGAATAAAAGCAAATTCTGTATAGGAAGACAGGAAAAAAGGAAAATGGGAGGGGACCTAACCACTAAAATAGTTACGTCTATATTCAAACATACAACATCGAGGTTTCTACATCCTGCAAACAAACAACCCAGCTGTAGGTGACAGTAAGGCCTCATCAACAAGACATTTTCCTTACGGCTTTCACTGCCCCGCGTCATAAAATGCACTCACTTCACAGACAACTCGGCCAAACAACGACAACATTCAAGCCACTGAGCTCGGTTAGCCGCCATCTCACCTAACGTCTCAAACTACCGACTCTGTGAATCGCGAGGACCCCAGCCTGGTAGATGAACCCGATCTACAATGACCAACACCCTCGTGAACGATTTCATTTGTCTACGCCAGGTCATCATCTGTCCAGCTCTCACCTTAGGCTAATCGGCCGCAGCGTCGGAAAAAGTGCTCGGTGTGGCGTCAGCAAGAAAGATATTGAAAATAAGAGACAAGAATTTCAACATACGAGCATATGGTAAGATATTATTCATAGGATTAGAGAGAAGAACAAACTGACATTATATATTCTTTCACATTAAAAATGACAAATGACTCCAGAGCAACGAAAGAGATTTCTTGAAATAAAAATAGAAACCACCCGTAAACCATGAATCATTTTATGGAAGGAGCAAAACAGGGTAGCTGATTCAAAGCTGCCAGACATGCGTTGTCATGTTGAGGATAACAGTAGTGGTTTCCACAGAATACAACATCAAAAAAAGCAGATTTGTTCGGAAAGCACTCGAATATAAACAAACAGTGACAAACCTAACAAAGTACGGTATCATTACCATCAACTGCAAGCAAACCAACAAAGATTGATATGACATAATGTCGGACGATTAAAATAAAGAAGTCTTGTTTGGTGTTTATACATTCCCAAGACACTCCTGACAACAAGGACGCGTAACTAAGTCTAACAGCAACCACAGCTCACAGGATGGCTTGTCTACACAAAACTCCGCTGCCAAACAAAGCAAGCTACTCGACCCAGCCTTCCTTATGTGCCCTATCGGAGAGAAGTGGCAGGAATTTACATGACGAAAGACAAGAATGATCCCGTGTTTACGACGCCTTAATTATTTGTATTCAGGCATATATATATATAACCGGTCAGGTATTGAGCGAACTAATTGCAGTAAAGGGGGAAAGACTAGAAACACATCAGCTATGAAGCAACACTAAGCATGTTCTATACTAACCAGCAAATCCATTCAACTTATTCAGCTAGGTCTAGACGTCTCTGGAACGGGAACTAGGTGAAACAGTACGACCCATATAATCTCTATCGGTCAGCTCGGAGCCAAAAATGAACTATACAACATAAGTTGATCCCGCAAGCCCGCGTTCCAGGATGTCATTCATAACAAAGTTGACCAAATGGATGAATCAAACAATCATGCAGAATACTAACTCGGACTTTTGTTAAAACATCGCAGAACCTATCATGTTTTCAGAATAAGTAAAGAACGACCTCAACAATGTCATAAAAGTTAACTAAAACCTACCTGCAGTGCAAGTTCAAAATGTCATAAACAATCTGATCGAAAGTGGTTTACGGAATTAAAAATGCCACGATTGTGGGTGTCTGCTCTACCCTAGCACACCCACGACTGTTTAGGAATCTTGCCCGTACCCCATGTACTTCGTTTACCCTCGGTTCACTGTGCTGACACATTGACAAACTAGTGGATAAACTGTGTGTAATAGTGAGAAAACACGTCTCTGTGGCTGTCACAAGAACTTCACGTTCACCTCTCAAAATCGGGAATAATCACTGAATAACATAACTCAAGATACCTAATAAGTTTCCCAAACGAAAAGAAAGAGTTTTACCACGTCTTGAATCATCACCATTGAACAAAAACTAAGATTTAAGCTTATTTACGATTTAGGAGTTTAAACCTTACAATAACTTCCAGTATGGCGGAAAGTACTGAGAAAATTGCGGATCCCATCTACCATACGACCTATTTCAAGCTGGTTGAATGTTCGGCTAATTTATCGAGTTGACGTGACTGGTTGGTGAGATGGGAATCACATTCAGCTTTGTCGTACTCAGTTTTCCTGCAAAACTTTGGTCAGATTCTGTTCGATTCCGTTAGTTATTGGGGGCTAGATAACGCTCACTTAAAGACACATGAGCGTGACGGACCTATTTTTAACTTAGTTGCACAGTTGGTTTGTATAGCAGGCTTGCATAACAGGCCTTCATGACGGCTGTAAGTTCAAAGGTTATCCGTTTATCAAAAAAACGTTAAACTCCGCGGGGAGAAAAATAAGTGCCAAGCCTTTAAATGTCAAAAAGGGTTGTCTGCCCTGTTTCTTTACAGTCGGTAACTAAATAAAAAAGTTTAGACGTTTTGTAATCACCAATGTGACATTCGGCCAGAACAATGGGAGTTCCGTCATTTAACTGAAATAATCCAAACATAAAATGAGGCAGTGAATAAATATAGCGTTGCTGGTGCAAGAATTCACGACTGATTCAAATGTGCTCTAAAACCGTTAGACTTGTACACTTGTCAGCGGACACTACACGTCGCCCGCGACTGGGTTCAATCTTTATGAGAACTATGAAACAGGAGTACGAAGAGTGTCTTATTCATGTATTGAAAATTTCATAAAAAAAGGTGAGCGAGAAATCTAAGATAAGACTACATTGTCAGACTGTGAGTTGCTAACTTCGGATTTACTGGAATGCTGTTGAGACCGTGGATGCTTCATATAGCGTGCCTGATCCGTCTTAACACGTTTTGTAGAGGACAAACCAAAGAAGATTACTGGTTGCCTCTGCTGACCGTACAAACCACTCATTTTTGCGAGGCTATCGGTCTATGAACTTCCTACCAATTTTTATTATATCTTTTCAAAAGCTGAAGAATACAAAGAAAACTCAGCGAACAATGAAGTAGCTTCCTCAGACAAACATTCTAGTTTCGAGGATCATTTAACTAGCAATGCTGCTGGCAGTATAATGGAAAGAAACGCCAACCTGCTTACGAAAGTTGCTAGTTTTCGGTAAACTGTGAAAGCACAATCAAAAATGACGTGTAGTGCCTAGCAATCATTCGATGAGAGTAGAGAGAAAAAACAGTGGTACCAGCAAGATTTACTGCTTATTATCGGTTTTTGATTAAATGCTACACTAAAAATAGTCGTTCACATATGTCGGCGTGAAATAGCTTGTAAAATATAAACATTAAGCTAGAATTGGGACAAACACTGTATTTATTGTTCGTCTACTGGGCTTGGGTTCTTGTGAACTGTGACGTATGTGGTTGTAAACGCTCACAGAAACAGTTGTCAGTCGAAAAGTGATAGGAATTCTTGGGGAAAAAGTGGAATGCACTGCTGTGTTAGGGAATGTGTGCAATCAACGGTACGAACGGTGATGAACCCCTCAACCGAGCCCGTATCCACAGAGTTAACCTTGCGATCACGGGTCTTATCTTTTCTTTTCTTCAGGCCCCACCGTTTTATTTTGCCCTCTCACTTTTCGCTATTTCTTATCCTTTATAACTATGTCACTCTGTTGTTTCGCGGGCTACCACCAGGAACAAAAACTGCCCGAGCTAGTGCTGGATAGACCCTGACGAAACGATACATCACGGCCTAAAATCATAATGACTACCGCAGCCGTCCTAGGCATACTTGGTCCTAAACAGCTTGTTATTGAATGTCTTGCTGGGGCATCTTCTTACGGTGGTATGACAGTTATGTATCAGCGTAGAACGCCAGTGTAATTTTGTAAATAGTGACGATGAAACATTATTGCACAACGCAATTTAGACAATCACATTGCAGACGTCATGTTTCGCACGGTGAACCAACAGTTTCGAAAAAAACACCGCGGGACTTAGCCATTATGCTTTTCAGCCGTTTTCTGAGGCTTCATCAAACCAAAGTACAGAGACAGCGGCAGCGCGAACAACGATGTGATATGCTGAGATGTTGCAATGTCTCACATCGATGATAAACTCTAATTAAGAAAGGGAAAGGTTGTAACGGGAGACTGTGGGAGTGTTATACACTGAAATACGCAATATACCCAACTAACCTCGTTAGCTCTTGTTTTAAGTCTTTCACGGGATCCGCTGGATAATGTTTCAGTCGGAAACTCATATTAAATGAGTGACAGGCTTTTAAACAAAACAATTGTTTTGTTTAAACGATTAATCGTTTACGAGAAAGAACGGAATTACCTTTGAGCTGTTTATACACGCTTCGGTCAAGATCAATCCATTGCTGAATAAACAGTATAAAAAGCGAAAATGAAAACAAACCCTTTGAGAATGTTTATCTGTGTAGCGCAAACCAAAATAATCACATTCCGCAAGGTTGCCAATAGCATTGCAAACAAGTGAGAACAGATGACGGCCGAGGTCTTTTTTCTGAATAGCACATGAGTATTTAAATAACTGGTCCATACAGATATTTCAAATTCCAAAGGCGGTTGGGCATCATCTAACAAACGTATTTTGCATGATATTCGTTTGTCGTCAGATTTTTTCGCTGTTTGATTTTTCTTATTGGCCGCTACAACATCATTTGATTTAGATTTAGTCCCCTTGCCACCTTCCGTGGCTGATTTCTTCATTAATTTCATGGATATCAGCTAAATTCTTCCACCAAACAACGTGGACACGAGTTAGCGATAACTGCAAGCGAAACTGAACAAGGCGCCTAATCGTTTGCAAACAATCAGGAGAAAGCACGGACGGTGAACATCATGACATTATTTTAAAAAATGAACGAAGTCTTTTGACACTTTCAGATGCTTAAAGTAAATTCACGTCGTTTCATTCCGGATCGCAGGGCTTGTGATTTGAACCAGAAAAGTCCAATTTCCCTCATTCGTCGTCCGGCAACTTTTCAGCGATTCAGCGATTTTCATTGTTCATTGTTCATTGTTCATTGATAGAAGGCAGGAGTCGCTGACTGTGTTAGCCTCTTCTCTGAGCGTCTCGATGCCGGAGCAAACAGGGTTAACTATCCTCTTTCTTCCAGCGCGCCATCATATGCTCATCTA
>JTDE01003755.1:22577-42438 GCA_014338405.1 Paragonimus skrjabini miyazakii | reverse complement strand
GAGCAGAGGGCAGAAGATTATGCGCAAATATATATACTGTTATCGAACGTGGTTCCATAAATATAATAATAAACAATTGTAAAGTACAGTAACTTACGACCAGGCTTACAAACGCATATAAAAGTGCAGCGGAAGCGTGATAAAGCGTCCAGTTAATTCCAGCGGTAAAATGTGTAGTGCGTTACTGTTACACATATAAACAAATATGGTTCCTTGTGGTAGGAATCAAAATATAAGTAATAAAATCGGATACAGTTCAATTATCTATGGCCGATATAGAGTTTATGGAAAAGAATTAAATGTTGACATCAAACGGTTAAGTTAGCGCAAGCGTTGTAAACGTACGAGTCATGTTAAATTAGAAGATGAAGGCATACTACTGTAAACATGTGAGTAGAATAACGTGAAATGTGAAATTAGGTATCACAGATACCATGGACGAAATATTACCTTTGTTATTCTTCAGTGGGACGAGTGAAATAGCCGCCGTGGCAATGGCAACGTTAAAGTATTGCTGATAGTGCGATCTGTATATTCTGAAAGCCTCGCTGTTAGGGTGTCTAGTATTCTCTGTCCAAAACCGCCTCCGTCCTCAAGAAAAAACGTTTCATTCAATCGTAATTAACGGAACTGGTCAGAGCGACCGAGGGGTAACCTTGGCTAGTTTTTTACCCGTCCAACTTTTTATTCCACTATGCTCATTAGTGACCTTAACTAATTTTTTCGGTAACTGTCCTTCTTCCAATTTATGGTTCGGGAGTGGTTTTTGGTCACTACGCGTCACCTTGTATTTTTTCGCCTTGACACTTTTTGGAGCGGAACAAAGCTGTTTTTTGCGCGCGTCTTTTGTCTTGTCTTGGGAGCAAAATCACGGGACAGTTGCAGTATTTTCGGGACCGAGCTCTCCGTGTTAATTATAACAAGAAGGAAAGTTCGACTTTTTCCAAGCGCACCACTATATCAAGAACGAACCAGCGTATAGTTTCGAGTGTCTCCAACACTCACACAAGGTGGTATCCCCTGTTTGTGTGATTCCCCTTGATATAGCTACGTGATAGCGGAGGATCAACCTGTACTCTGGAAGAGGCATAAGTAAACTCGAACAAAGTTGTGATGTGATCAATGCAACCTATGGGATGCATTTCAGCGCTGAGGTTCTAAAGCACAAAATGCTGGTTTGTGAATATTAGGGTATAATTGGATTGCACAAAAAACTAGCGCCGTATGATGAAACCTAATACATTTTCGAACAACCTGTTAGGGCACCCACCCTGTTACCGTCCCAAGCCGCCTCGTTGTTGGGAAGGAAAATAGCGATTGACTCAGTCTTACTTAGCGGAACTGTTCAAAGCGATCGAGACTTTTTATACCGCTATGCTCATCTGCGACCCTAACTCTTTTGTTTTTTGGTAACTGTCCTCTTTGATGTCTTGGTAATGTTTGATCATTACGCGCCCTATGAATACCTTGTAATTGTCGCTTTTGTCGTATACGTTTTTGGGGCGGAACAAAACGGTCTCCTTTCTACGCGACTTTTGGGCTTGCCTTGGGAGTGAATACGGGGACAGTCGCGGTACTATTCAGGACCGAGATTTTCGTGTTAATTATTACGGGGACGAGAATCCGATTTTATCGAGCGCACCACTATACCGAAGTCGAACCAGCGTATCGTTTAGGAGGGTTTACAACATAACCCTAATTCATTAATTGTGCTGAGAAATCACACTGCTGAATAGTCCCGATTCAGATGCACATCTGGGGTTTTGAGCACATCATCACGGTGGTAGATGGTGTCTAGTGTTAGGATGATTCCACAGGCCAAGTCGATGCTCCTTTGTAAAGCGATGGTCAGGTTGTCGGCATACACTCGTTTGCGGGTGGTTAGTATACCAGGGCTGTGATAAGTGGTTTGTTTATGTGAAGGCGGATGGACATCCAAATGAATTCGGATATCGGACGAAACAGTGGGATATCCAAATGCCGGTAATCAGTATGATCAGATAGATTCAGAGTAACTCCACCTCTTCTCTCATCACTCCTAGCTTTTTTGAGGAGATCTTTGTTTGGTATGTTCATCTTCGAGTTGGAACTACTATGTCTCTCTAAGTGCTGTAATTTCAGGTTCCGGAGATTAGTTCGCGTGACTTAAAGTGTTGACGTACACGCACCTCCAGTCCGGTTGATTACGCGTACTCTGGGTGCCACTTACAGACTGTCACACGACACGACTTGTGGATTGACAACCGTTGCAGACGGGGCTGAAAGTTGACTCGAGAGGATTCAAAGAGAGCACGTATTTTGAAGGAATTTCATAAGGACGACTACTGTTCCCCGTACTATTAAAGACAGGCTACTAGGGTATAATCAAAGATCGTGATCATTCAGATTGCCTTTGTGTTATAAGATGCACCCTGTACAAACAAACGATTCCACGCAAATTCGACTTGTGACAATGCCATACGTTCAGAACTGCAGTGGTCACGTCA
Organism: Paragonimus skrjabini miyazakii; assembly: GCA_014338405.1. Taxonomy (NCBI): domain Eukaryota; kingdom Metazoa; phylum Platyhelminthes; class Trematoda; order Plagiorchiida; family Troglotrematidae; genus Paragonimus; species Paragonimus skrjabini miyazakii. The sequence continues at coordinate 39,952 of JTDE01003755.1, read as the reverse complement.
GACGCAAGAACCTCTACTTTCATTGGTTTTGATACACTTCAGTGATTAGGGTAGTTGGGGAAGAGCATTCGCCCTAATTCAGTACACATTATTCTCTTCAGGAAAGTAACATATTTAATAAATCGCTACTGTGAAGAGCTTTCGTCAGCAACTGATGCCGAAATTGACGACTCTGACACTCCGTGTATGTTTACACCTCGGTCGGAGTTATCAGCAGGATTGGCTAGCTCCCTTGTTCTCATTCTTTCCAGGCAAGGGCAATGTGGTTTTACGCCCACATGTTTGATAACGAAGTTCTGGAATGCGTTCGTGCAAACACTAGCTCACTGTCTTGGATGTTTTTGAAAGTTGTCTTTAGCAAGCATGGAAACTGCGTAATAGCAGCCGACTTAGATCGCGAGGGCCGCTGCATTACGTCGCACATCTGGGACAATACGTTGCAGTAGTGGTGTTTACGCTGTATCAATGATGTCGCGAGCGCTTCTACAAGGTTCTAACTAATCATGCTCTATCGATTTCCTGTGTGGTTTGCGTTCGTGTTAGTGAACAGCTGAACCCCAGCATCATTGCTGCTGTTCCCATTACCGTTTTCTGCATTTGCATTTCCAAGAACTTCAATTCTATGGGTGCTTTTCGGAAATGATGAGTTCCCTGTACCAAGTCGTTTGTCCTAGTTAGTCGTCCGTTCTGGTTAGCGGTGGAAACAGCAGCAACAGAGATGACGCCACATGGATGAGGGACACCCACATAGTCAACATCCGTAGAGATAAACACTCCAGTTTCAACGGGTGGCTGTTGAACCACATTGGTTCCTGGTTGGTGCCGTTAAGCTATTCCATAACAGTTAAAAGTGTGCAACCGAAATATAAAAAGGAAACCAGAGTAGCTTACAATTTCCGGGAAACTGACGCAGTGCGATGGAGTTCAAGAACTCGCAGATGAAGAAGGTCAGAATCCGTTTGTCCATGTTGGAGACTGGCAGCAGATGAGTAAGAAATTCATGGGTCGATGTAGTTGACGTTGATTACAGTAGCTTCCTACTAAGATTTGCAAATAAATGTCTCCCTCCGACTGTGTCATGACCTGAAAAACAAAGTACTTCCGGTGGTTTTAATGGATGTCCACTGGTATTAAAACAGCAAATATCAACTCGCTAACAGCGCAGTCTCCAATAGGTTCCTTACTGCGCCAGTGAGTGAACGGTTTTGGAGTCCATGTGCGATTTGTGGCAAAGTATCGTTTATTCTTTCTACGATAAAAAAAAATCGACCTCCATTTCGTCCTATCCTTCGTCCTATCTAGTCCTTTCCAACTAGTAGGCTATTTTATTCGGCTTGTTATAAGTTTCTTGATTCCCGGTGTGCACCGGTTGTTGACATTACTTGTTGTGGCGTGATCGCTTCGGTTTCTTCTCAACCAGGATAGCAAAACAAGACTAAGTAGAGTTTGAGTGAAGAGCCGAACAAGTAAGAAAACGGTATGTAACAACTGCTTCCCAATAAAGCGGTTAGCTTGAAAACGTAGAACAATGCGTAAGTCCTATGTGTGTGATTCTCGTGAACAGAATAAAAATATGAGGACTGTATGTAGTTTATACGATGATACACATCGAAAAGCATTATATAGGAGAGGTATAACATTAGGACTTTTGATTATTGCCATCCCCATACGTTTTTCTCGATACTTTTCGCAAATTCTATTGTATTAACTTTGTAGATGACGATATTTCTAATTACGACAGCACCAATAGTCTACCCGGATTTTTCAGCGCCAGTTACCTAAATATGTATAGGCACTCAACAACCTAAAGAGAATACTTTGAACCGATGCTGTTTTTTCACAATGTCGAACTGTGATGGTTCCAGGAATACATAAATGAAGTAGTTAAATTAGCTCAACCCCAGAGCTAGCTTCGTTGCAAAAGTAATAACAACCGAACTAGGCAAAGCAAGTAATTTATTCCTCGAGCGCAATTGTACAACTTATAGTCAGCAATATAATAAAACAACAGTAACGAGAAATACGTTCAATGACAATCACCACATCCTCCGCAGTTCAAATGAAAGTCCGGGCAGTAGTGTTGACGTTGCTTCTTTTTCACACGTTCAGGAATTCTTGTCTGCGCTGGGTCGATTGCAGACACTCTTTCAGTAACTGACTGCAAATCTGAAACAAACTCAGAAAGGGAACTTTCAGTCTCGGGAGATTTAACAGACAATATAAGAGAAAGCTTCAAAATCTTCATACACTAAAGACCGATAATGGACGGACCAGAATTAATAACAAAAAATGAACATGAATAAGTTGTGGACTGCACATCTGTGAGTAAAAGTTCACATTCGCCAAGAATAGGTAAAGCATGTCCAGTAATCGTCTTAACAGACATGTTGGCAGGTTGCAAGATAACAGTAGGTTCCAGCCGCTTCACGCAAGCGACAGAAATAAAAGATTCAATACTACCGGTGTCAACGATGAAGGAATGTTGGGGACCACCGTTAACAGTAAACGACTGTGTTATATGGTGCGTAGAATCAAGAGAATTGGTAGAAATCACAGTAAGAACAATGAATTGAAAGTCAGAATTCAAGTTATCATCGTCACAACTGGAATGTGTAAAAGAGGACTTTGAACTATGACAAACGGATTGAATGTGTCCGATTTTACCACACCTTTGGCACTTAGCGTTAAGAAATCGACAAGTCAATCGAGAGTGCTTGCAACCACATGATTTACAGTAATCCCACCGTCGGGTAGTATTTGAATCAGATGCAGGGCGATTATCATGACTTGCATTTCCAGTATTTACTTTTTCAGACAGCCGCCTATGCTGACCTTCTGATCGTCTCACATTGTTGTTGTATAAACCATCGGTTCATCTTTAAAAGTAGCTTTGACATCCTGATACTGTTCGCATAATGTTCTGGCTGACTGAAAAGTGGAATTCGGAAGCAACAGATGCTGTTGTAGATCACGCAAATTTATTCCAGCAATCAAACGGTCACGGAGTTGAGTATGCAATTGGTCTTCGAAATTACACCGAGCAGCTTGAGTCTGAATTTCTAGTATAAGTTGTCTGATATCCTGGTTTTCTTTTCTCACAAGCGTATGAAATTTAGCTCGTTCGGCTGCTTCAAAGTTTACAGGTTGGACATGTGAAAGCAGCAGTATCTTCAAGGATTCATAAGGAAGAGAAATAGGTGAATCAGGAAATGACAAGTTTTTCACCAAGCTGTACGCATCTTTGCCAATTACGGTGAGGAAGTGAGCGGCTTTCTTTTCCGCTTTCATCTCTTTGCCTGTGAAACACCATGTTTCGAAGCGTTCTAAATGGTCCTCGATTTCTCTCGACGAACTATGAACATTGAGAATTTCATGTGGGCAGGAAACCATCGTAGAAATTTACAGAAGTCCGCGACGCCAATTGTGAGAGTTCCAGGAATACAGAAATGAAGTAGTTGAATTAGCTCAACCCCAGAACTAGCTTCAACGCAATAGTAATAACAACCGAACTAGGCAAAGCAAGTAATTTATCCCTTGAGCACAATTGTACGACAGCAATGTAATAAAACAACAGTAATGAGAAATAGGTTCAGTGACAATCACCACAGTCGAACACTGTCTTGTCTATACCTTTTTCCATATTGGTTTCTCTTTTAGGCATAAGAATGTACCTTTCGTGTAAATGCCCTTCGTTTTAGTGCAGTAGAATTTCTCCATTGTATTTTCAAGCTGTGAAACTGGTTTATGATTGGTCTAGTAGGCTCCTGTTTTGCGGCCTTTTTGATTGCGACTGCACGCATTGGCCGCTGCGATAGGGTGATGTCCGAGGGAACACTTCAGTTGTGAAGGCCGTCATGTGGTCCAATCGGGGTATAGAGTCCAGCCCAGAGGGACAGAGAGCACAAACCAATAAATGTCGCCAATCATCCTGTGACCTACAACACGGGTGCAGTCAAGTGGCTTCGTAACACGTTTTAGTGTGTCGAAATAAATCATGGGTGACAGACGCAAGTACAGCCGAATCAGTCCCGATACGCGCAGACGCATTATTGAATCTTTCGAAAGAGGCGATGACTGGCGCATGGTAGCTTGCCTAAATGAAGTCAATTGCAAGACCGCGGAAGTGGCTCCATGTCGATTGCATCATTTACAAGGCGCAAGCCCGGAGAGGACATGGCAGTAAAATTTTGAATGAATCGGAAGTCGACGTGATATTGGACTGGATCTCCACGAACCCGACAGTGACTCTCGCATCTTTAAAAATGCGTGCAATATCAGTGTTTGCGAAAGAAGCATGAACATCAATGAGAACCGGGCGGTACGACGGCATTTTGTTTATCGATTGTTAGAATGCTATGCGAGCTCCAATACTCTTTGCTGGATTGCCGAGATGAACTTCAACTTGTTTTGCACAAGGTCGATGGGACGTTCTTTAAAGGGAACGAAGGCATGCATTTCTATCACCAACAGTAGAGGCCGAAACTTACATTTGATGTGAGCAATTATAGAAAGTTCTATTACGACCTACACGGTGCGAAGAGGTGCCTACAACAGTACTGACTGTAGACAGTGGTTCCGTGCTCTGATGGATAAACTGAAGATCGGCGTAGCTATGTCATTAATAGTGGTGATTTGTGATAATGCCCCTTGCCATCTTTTCGGAAGATGCTTATCAAGGAGGGCAGCTATTACGATTAGCACCGTATTCACCCATGCTGAACCCCACTGAGAACGTTTGGAGCATAGTGAAGGCGAAGGTGAAGCAACAGTTGCGGGTCCATTATGATGCATTGATAGGTGGTGATCCTGGTCAAGTAATGAGCCAGCAGGAATGGCGCATGCGTATTCTGGAACAAGTAGTCCATTCTGCTATGAAGGACGTTACGGGAGAACAATGTGCCAATTTTGTCCGCCACACTGAACGATTCTGTGTGCAAGCGATGGACGAAAAAGATACGGGAATACTGCCGTAAATGTCTAGTCTATCTGTGAATGACGAAAGCCTTATTCAGAGCTAACACGATATGATTGACTTTTTTATTCATGCATACAAAAGGTTTTGTTGGGTGGGTGATGCTAATTTTGTAACTAGCTTTGTCGTCGCTTTATCGGAGGATAAACGTTTGAATAATCTGAAGCAGATATGTAAAATTGCGAAGCACTTGCTTCATAACAGCGGGTAGTATGTTCCTTTCTTGTCCGAAGTTCTAATGAGTAGAGGTACTAATCACCGGTGGCTGTGTAATAGTCATGTTGGATGGGCGTAGCAGAACAACATATTTTGTCCGTACACCACCATGTACATTGTAATCGGTCACAGTGTATCCGAACAATTCGCGGAACAACCTCTAAGTCTCTGGTATTCTTGTAGTGTATTGATCAGTTTTTAGTTTGGGACGTTCTGTGGATAATCACGTATGAATACAAACGCACAAGCATAATACTGAGATATTATGTATGTATTATGAATGTTTCTCAGTGGGTAGTTTCTGCACTCACTCCACGAACAGACGCAATCGTAATGCCCACTCCAATCAGTAAGCACTTACTAATATAGTAGAAACATAACGAACGAGTATTTTGTTCCATATAGATAAGGTCTTCTGACCATTCGATCGTTCAGCTGTGCAGTATGAAGTAGGATTCTTTGTTAACGTGTCGAAGACAGTTTGAGGTCTGTTCAGATGCCCGGCCGCCTGACTTATTTGTTAGTCATATCAACTCGCATGATACCAAATGTGATTATCTTGTTTGTGCACTTCTTTAGTCATTAGTCTTCACGTATTCGGTAGCAGGTAAACTTGTTTCTGGACCCGGTCTACCATAATTAGATGAGGTTTGGTAAATATTGTAACCCTTTTTTCTGTGTAGTATAAAACCGTATTCCAGTTGAGTCGATTACCGAGTTACGGTATTGCTGTGGCCAACGGCCGTGCGCCACCCAATTGACAAACACGCATCTGCTTGTTCAAATGTAACGACAACTGTTGGTCAAATTTTCCCAAAATTTAAACAAAGTAAACGTAGCCTCCTATGTTTTACTTATTTCCACTAAAGATAATGCAAAACAAGGGGCGTAGAATTGTAGGGGACTAACCCAATACAAAGGTATAAATGCCAATATTCAGTTCAAAACGCAGTAGCCGAACAGCTCGCCACAGGCAATCCCAATTTATGTGAAACAGGAACGTTAAGGAGACGAGACGCGCGCACCAAAAGTGTATTATTGACGAGAATCAATTCAAACAAGTGATGTTCATTCAGTACAAGGAAAAGTGGTGCAAACTGTATATAAAAATAGACTAGAATATGAAAATGTGTACAATACCCTATAGAGTTATTTCATCCAATGTATTGCTCATCGGTGACAGAATGATAGCCCCATTAGATGGTAGTAAACCGCGATACTTTTGGTTTATTTGGTTTTACAGCATTTATTCGCAATGAGTAGTTAACATTAATATCTGTTAGCTGGACGAGAATTGTGAAGAACTGAATCCAGAACAGCCTAAGTTTAACAAACAGTTGAAGGGAACAAAAAACGATGTCTAGCACAATTGACTACCATGGCTTCGGCAAACATCAAGCGTCACAGATTGTGGCAATGCACCATGTCAGTTGAAACGGTGGTTAAATTCAAGCTGTGACTTGAAAGTGGGTGGTGTCTAAAATTTGGCGAAGATAATGGCTTGCGATTAGCTGTGACAACGTAACATCTGAAACATTGAGACCCTTTTAACCATTTGAATAGAATAGTCAAAAGACACAAATTTGTGTCTTCTGACTATTCTATTCAAACGCAACATCTGTCGAATGAAGTGGCATCACCAAAACAAACGGATTGGGTACAGTGAAAATGAATCGTTTCTGACAAATGCATGAATCTATTCTGATTACAAAATGGAACGGCAAATCCCACGCAAGATAGAGGCACCATCTGCCTCCCAAACACACCGATACATACTGCGTAGTTTTTGTCGGAGAAGTCTCTAATTCCCCGAAAATACTGTTTCGTAAAAGGCCTAACAAAGTTCAGTTGTACGTGACCTTCACAGTTGTCATGATCATGTACTTATCCGGCCTTCACGAGCGTTCTCAACTTTCGTGTCCGTTTTTGTTGTCATCTCGACTACACGGCTACACCGTGGCCTTGCGACTAACGCTGCGGCCTACGAGCGCTGAACAGAGCGGAACAGCAGTTAATGAGAACGCTCGTAAAGGCCGGATAAGTACATGACCATGCTAACTGTGAAGGTCACGTACAACTGAACTTTGTTAGGCCTTTTACGACTTACCGTGAAACAGACAGTTTATTTAAGGTAAGGATTAGATGAGAATTTTTGGGTAACGGAGTGCTAGACTCACATCGAGGTATCGAACCCTTCGGGACATTTTGTCCGGCGTGTAACGAATTTCTTTACTCGAATGAAAGGTGCCTCCGATCATCTCAATTTAAGTTCGTTTTGTTCCAACCATATGGCCCCCTACCTAATCCAAACAATATTTACTGTACATCCCCCGGCACATTAGTATGATTACTGCGGATTTTTTTTGTAGTATTTAGTGTGCATTAATCGATGACGTTTACAGTCCAATTATTTACGCACCTACCTCAAGAGCCAAGACACTACCGTTTGAGTGCTTACGGACCTGTCCCCATCCACCCTGTTACATTTGTGTTGTTCTGCTGGCTGGTTTATATACTCTTAATTTACATGCATTCACCGTTGATATATATCGACTTACCAACTTCACATTTGTTTGTTAACCATCACCAACACTTCGTTTTTGATCGCGTTTTTGACTCAAGTGGCTCATTTGAAGCTTATTGTTGCTATAGTCCGTGTGAACGTGAATAATCAAGATTTGGTATAACATCTGTCACATTGATCGCGTCATTAATAATGTAGCGAGGGCGAGTGATCGCACTATATCACTCACACAGCTACTATCTAGCAGTGACATTGAAGTAGCCACGACAAAAATACAGGAGGAAGCACCGGAGTGTAACGTGACATGAATTGGTTCCTAGTGCATGAAGGAACTAAGCATGGATGCCCGTGGCAACCATGACGTTCTGAAACCAGTGTCGTACGCTGGTGAGTGCTTTTGTTTGTAGTCATGTTGAAGCGCAGTTTTCTGAATAAATAACCCTTGCGCCCTACGTGTTCTTGGCTCACAACATTGGTATTATAGTAACCAATCCAAATGATCTGGCTTTTGGAATCCGAATTGCCTGCACCTCACCCGGTGTTTGAAAGATAGCGTCGCGGTACGGATTACATCCAAGCTCCCCATCAGTAAAACAAAATAATCTATGAATACCCAGTAAAACTCAACATAGTTCATTGATATCAGATCAGTAACTTCGATTTCTGTTCGGGGGGTGAAAACTTTTCACAAACAGTAAGTGATTTCTAATTTCGAGGGGAGAATTTGTTCTGTTTCTTTGATATCCCAAGAGAAGTGACCAGCCCAGACTTACACAACCAAATGGCTAGCAAAAACGTACTTTTCCTTCGTATTCTTTTTGTTTGTTGCGCAACCAGCATAGAATTGTTTATCCAGCACACTGTGTTGGTAGATTATCTTAGCATTCACTCTACCTTTTTACATTTGGGATGGGATTGCAAAAATCCGTAGAGTAATTATTATTGTTGTTTAACTCGATTCTGTTCAACTTATAAGCAGCAAGAATTGAAACCATCAGAAGTGAATCAGAACTCATTCTCAGTAAATGCAAAAAAACGGAAGCTTTCCCACCAACATCGGTGGATGAAGAAACCATAAAGGGTTATATAGGAAAAAACGTACAGTTTGCTTTGAATGTGGTTCGACACTCTGGGCGATCGATAGTAACCATGTTGGCATGGTTCGAACATTGCCAGGATTCTGTATTGCCATTGACCTGAAAATACTTTTCGTTTTGTTTAATATCTGTGTGTATGAATTAGCTGACTGACTAGTCGTTCGGCTAGTGCTCTTCTCAATAGTAATCGTTTAATTAGCAAATATTTCAGTTCCCGATGGATTAGATGCGTTGACAAGTCCTTCAGACTGTTTGATAGACGAAAAAGTCGAAGAACTTGCGGTATCATGGCTGAAGAACGATATTCCCGTTTGTGATAAACATCCGGACATTGACTTCGACAGCGACGTTTGGAATTACACAGTTTCCATGATTCATTGCTATACATCGAAGAAGTGGATATAGAATCTTCGGAATAACACTGCGGCATTTCGTATTCTTGATGAACAAAAGCTCTCTTTTGTCTTTGTTTATTTGATCGATAAAGAAGACGTCGAAACTTACGCCTCATAATTCGTTCCAGTGAAGAACTTGGAGTTAATGTTGAGCAAACTGATGAAGAAGAATCTGTCTTCTGCGTTATGCACACACTTAGACTAATTTCTTCACTTTGTTCCGGTCGCGATAAGGATCTACTTTTATCTGGTGAGTAGGAATGAGGTTGAGTGTGTTGTGACGGAGCTTCCACCGACTCTAAGGGGGGAATTTCGTTATATGCCATTGACAGTCGTTCATCTGAATAGTCTGACACAGGGGAAACTTGATGTATGGGTTGTCTTGAGTTATGGCTCCAAGTAACTGAGATATTTTTATCACGTTTACTGTGTTTCCTTGATCTATTGTGGAAAAGAAACTCAGAAGATAGTTTGCGTAGCTCTCTCTTTATGTTGTTAGAAAAACCTGAGAAGGAAGAGGAGGAAGATGAAATTGAGCAGGCATCGCCATTCCTTCCGTAATATTCCGATGATGACCTCGAGGAACATTTTCTCCGGTAAGTCTTACTTGGCTTTTTGTGTCTTTTTCTGTGGTTGTGATGCCAAACGACAGGACCCGAATGTGGAGTCTGAGCGCAACGACTTATACTCGTTCTACCAGTGTGAATATTTCGAACTTCTGTATGCTCAGATGCAGCAGACCGTGCACGGTGGATAACTATTGTTGGACTTGCAACATACTGATTTTCTGTTTGTTTTTTTGTCTTGTCTACAAAACTGACAGTTTCCGCGCTGCTTCCATCAGTATCTACCGTATACTCACTTAACTGTCTAGAAAAGGTTAATTTTGATATGGCCAAAAGCCTTGAGGGCTTTTCCGCTCGTATGGCTATTTTATCTGCATCAGGAGTGTCCTGAGTTTCAACCAAATCACCGGCTGGCTTGTCATACTGCCAAACGGACCGGTGTGACGGATCAGTCAACGTGAAACCTTGTTGATTTAGTTCTTCGCTAACTGGGGACTCCCTGCTCGCTGTTCTGCGATGGATGGACCTCACTGGATGCATGGTTGGTTCTTGTAGTGAACTACTTCGCATATCTCGGATCACGCTACTTTCCAAGATTTCTCCATTTGTACGTGAGTCCAAACTGCATCTGCAAGGAATGTGTTGAGCAACAGACTTTTTCAACTTTTCCGGAATTGCATTCTTCACGCAACTGTCATCCGGATTTTTCTGTGTGGCTGTATCTGAGTTAACCTGTTCACTAGTCATAACTGACAGAAGAATTGTTTTCTGCGCGGAACTGCGGTATTTTCGTGCTCCTTTCTTGTTCTTTTCATTCACTATAGGTCCTTTTGAAACTGATTCTATATTCGTGTGACCCGGAATTCGCTTGAGTGGCGAACCCAGTTCATCATACGGTGAACTGAGGACATTTGAACAGCTAACACGCTGCGTTTCTGTTCTTGTGTTTTCCACGTGGGCCTGATCTTTCCGGGGTGTCGTGGTCTCAATGATAACCGATCCAGCCAAACCTTGTTTATCTTCCTGTGCGGCATGCGTGAAAGTTGGTAACTTAGACGGTGATTCATTTATCGAGACGTCCATTGACTCAGTTGTAACGTTAGGGACTACTGTATCCTGTACCGAGACGGTCTTCATGTACTGACCATCTACCGTGCCATCTAACATTCGTTCTATTACATTCTTGAGCGCAGTATGATCTTTGGAGTTTTGATCTATGATGGATGGTATGAGCGTGGTATGTTGAATAACTTTTGAATCCTGAAATTTTAGCTCATTAATGTCCAGAGAGCTCATAGTAGGCAAAATATGCGGAGGGACTATTTGACCAGTTGGTTTCCTTACAGTGAATGCCACATCATTGTGCGTTGGGTTTAATTTACCTGTCGATGCTTTCGCATTCACGGCTTCCACAGTGGTAGTTAGTGGATCGTTTTGCGCTCGAAAATCCGGATCGCTTTTAACAACATTTTCCTGTCTGTATTTGCAGTTCTTCTCCTTCTCCGCTAGATCTGTTCGTAATACTTTGGCTGCGCCCGACTGAGTCTCTGATTTTCCACCGTTCGCTATTGCATTGGCTTCCATAGTTGACGTTATAGTTCGCGGAGGTTCTGGTTGAGTAGTTTCGTGTATATCTGTAGCGTGTCTTACAAGGGGCCCAGCATTCGGAGTGTACCCGGTCAGGAGATCTTCGAAAGGTTCCGTCAGCGATGTCCTAACCATCTCGACTTCTCGGTCAGGTCTACACAATGATTCTAACGGACATCTGGTGACGGGTTTCGGAAGGGTGTGCTTACTTCCACTTCCCAAAACATTCGTATCACACTCAGCCACGCATGTTGAATATAATTTCGAAGGATGGACTATTGGAGTACCGCAGATATTCATTAAATGGGGTTGCACATTCGGAACAGGCTCCTTGACAATGCCTTTGTGAATAACTGTTTTCTTGTCCGATAACAGCCTGCTTTTGTCCAGCTCGGTCGTCATCGGGTCACTGCCAGGTTTGACGCTGAACGTGTTTCCCGTAAACATGGATTCACTGGCCAACATGCTGACAGAAGGTTCGTTCATCAGCTTGGTTCCGTGTGTGGTAACGGAAGTCGTACTTGTGTCTCTGTCTACTTTGGGATGAATCGAATGTTTCGTTTCATCACGCTCAGCCAGTTGAGGTGTTCTAGCCTCTGTATCTAACGGTTTATCTGATTTCACTTGGGTGGTGTTCACTGACTGCTTCAACCGTTTTTTTGGTATTGTCGTTGTAGTTGCCTGGACAGTGCCATTTTCGTACCCCATGCTCAGCTTCTGCAAACTACTTTCTGTTCGTTCATTCATTTTTCGACTTGTTAAATCCGAATTAGGTGGATTTTTGATAACCAACAACTCAGGTGGAGAAAGAACCTCACTATCCAATAGCTTTTTGTTGACACCGGTCGCGTTTTGATGAAGAAACGAATCCACCTCATCTAACTCAGCTTCAGGTACTGCAGTTTCATCGCGCTTGTGATCCTCTTTAGACATTGGAACAGATTGGTCTTGACTTTTCGTTGCTGCATTTTTGTTTCTCTTTGGTCGAATTCGCTTCTTCTGTGCTGTTTGAAGTCTCGCAACGCGATACGCTTGTTCAAGCTCAATTAGCTTGACGGCATTCTTTTGAAGTTGATGGACTAATTCGTCAACATTTCTCTTAGGACCGGTAAGTGTAAATTCGGCGGTATAATCATCCAAGAAATCCAGATTGCTTTCTGGCATCGCCGGAAAGCTTGCTATGGATGATTCTTCCAACTTATCCGTCCGCAATTGTTTGGGATAACCTTTTTGTTCTTCTGACTGGGAGTTAACTTCCTTTGCCACTAAGTGAACTGGTTGAACAAGCTGACCAGACTCAGGTCCACTCACAGTTGGATGAGAAGCTTTTTGCGAACTTTCGAAAGGAGCTTTCACTTGGTTGGCAAAGACCGGCTTGATAGCCAACTGTCCTTCCATAGCCATCGGTCCTTCAAGTACTGAGCTGTCAGGGCTCTTAGGTTTGCGAATTTGCGTAGAGTCAGGATCTTTTCCGGTTACTATTCCTTTCCCAGTTATTTTATCATCCGTTTCAGTTGGTCTCGATAAACTCTCTTCCATTATCTCTGAATGCCCTTTCCGATTAAGGAAAGGTCCTTTAGGAAGCAACTGAAGAAAAGCTGTTGCTTTTGCCCTGAGTCTATTATCGAGACCCTGCGTCTGTCCGTCGTTTCTCACATCCGTCCGGGTTTTGTCGGAGGTATATTCCTCCGCTTTATCTCTTTCGCCGTTTTCCGTGATCCCCCTACGCTTTAAGGAATTAACCTTCAGTTTGATATAGTGGTTTTTCAACTCGTTCCACTTTGCTCGCGGTGGGGAAACATACTTGTCGACCTGGCCTTTCAATCCACGCCAGCAGTCCGTCTGTTTTTCATGAATTTGCCGAGGCTCTTGCGTGGGCAAATTTGTGAGCATGTGAGCTTCGACTGGTTCAACTAAGTGTTTATCAAGTCTTCCGCCGGGTGCTGAATCTCGGTCAGCCGTTTTAAAATCTTTGTTCGCACCATCTGGGCCAGTTCTCTTCAGTTTATCTAAGATTTTCTCCATTGTTTTGGGCAGCGAAGCCGGTAGTATTTGACTGAGGGTTGTGTTAACCAGACGCGTAGGTTCCGTCCTTGTGATGTACTGTTGAGGTTCTAGACCAGCGTTAATTTCGTGTTCATCACTGTCATACGGCTGGTGCTCCGATCGTCCATTGTCAGCTGACATAGGTGATGAGTTGAAAGTAGACTGACCGCTGAGTGGGAGAACCGGAAGCTCCGGCTTAGAGACTGTACGATCCTCTTCTATCTGAACGATTGTTTCGTCTGTTTTTTCTTCATAATCAGTTTGTAAGAGGCGTTTAACGTTTTTGACAGGCGACTTCGCCTTTCTCATTAAATTATCCACAGCCCACTCCGCACTCTTGCCGAATGTTATACCTGGCTGACTCATTTCGCCCTCAGGCAACGTAACTAAATGAGGTTCTAGCTTTGGATCGCACGCTTTACAGATTGAATGAAGTGTGACTGTATTGGTTGCAGTATCTGGATCATTCGCGTTTGTGTCGTTACTCGGATTGGTTTCGGTTCTAACATTTCTTCGACTGCTTCCTGTTGAAGATTTACTAGGGGGTTCGTAGCGAAATACTTGTCCGTGAAACTTGTTATCTAATCTCTGAACCCGCGGTTTAGCATTATACTTTCTGTAGGTTTTATCTGCGCTTTTTATGTTCCGGGAATAATTTATTAACTCACGGCTTTTCATGTGTAACGGTTTGTATCCTTTCCGTGAATTTACCTCACATGATTTATAACTCATGGCTGACTTCGATCTCATCTCCGGGATCCCACTCTTATGGCCCGGAAACCGCTGAATGTTCTCGGTTCTTGGATCGCCGGACATTATTCAAATTCCAAGGAGGTTAGGGCGAAAGGCTTAACCAACTCATTTGAGTTCCCTTCAGGGATAAATAGCCTGGTTCATCATGCAGGAATACACGTTCGATCGCTTATCGTTATTTAAATGTGCTTATGACCATCAAAAAATGGGCACGTGACTTTCACGCCGGTTTAACGCATCTGCTTTTTGCTACTTGATCAGAATTGTTTTATGCTGATGATACATCAAAGGATGTGGGGCAAAGTACACTTTCAATAAATTGGTGTGAATATAACTCTGCTGTCATGTGTGCAACTGATTTGTTTGGCAAAATATTAATTGCTGTTACACGGGACCTTTCATAAAGTCCGAGAAATTTGCCCCAAGCAAAAATGTCCGTTATCGAACTGTTTCAGGAAAAATTTCTGGACTGTGTTAACAACTACAATCTTCAGCATATACCACTTTCTTTGCCGGTCATGACGTTGTGTGTCCGGTTGAAGGGACAATGCAATTGTCTAGTGTTCTTCCTTTGCATGAGTGTGGTCAAAGACGACTCGTCTGGCTCCATCATGAGGGGGCATCAACTTTCCGGTAAGCTTTCAGTATGTGACGATGACGAGCACGGAAGTTTACGTGGCGTGGATGGACATGCTTCCTTATGCGCCAAAGAGTTATGGTCTTCAGGAAGTTTTCCATTCTGCACTGTCCAGTTACTGGTTGCTTTGTCCGGATCGCGTTTTTCCGAAATTCTTTATTCATGTCACCCAGTCTTGATGTGGTCTTCTACGGACCAATGTATCGAATTCTGGAGACGGCCGAGGTGATCACTGGGCTCTATGTCGTGGCGAATGTGATCGACCATAAAGCCTCGCTCACACTTTTCAGTTTTGCTGGGTTACACGCAGCGTGCGTTGTGCTCGGCACAATCGCGTGACCGAAGACCTGCAGAAAAGACCTTGCAGTCTGGGCTACGTTGTCTTCAAGGAGCTACCAGTGCCAACGGCAAACGTGTTCGCCAATCTCTCCCCGATAGCATCTCATAAGGATAAGGCTGTGGTATTTTAACTCAGTATAATGGATGACTACCGAAGCCAGGTTACCTGGACCGACAAGTTTGGAAATTCCAAGGCACTCTGTCATAACACTACCATTTAATCGGTTCTTCATACTTTTGGCTGTTACCTGAATTTACTATTTCCAACTACTGCAATTGTCACATTCCTTGGAGTCATGTATATTTCCTCATATAATGCCATTCTTCGGCTGGGACTGCCCAACTATGCAGTGATTAATTCTGCCTGGTTACCGTTCCGAGTTCTCTGGAAACTTGACACATTTTTGCAAGGAGTTGACTGTTGCCTCTTTCCTGTCAGACACCACACTACGAAAAGACATTCATCCCTCCTGATGCATGAAACTTGACTGTGGTACCTGTGAGAGTCATTTTTTTCGCCACGCCGTTCGAAAAATTCCTCTCTTTAACCTATCGCATGAACACGTTTTCATTTGATGACTGTGGTGCTGTCTACACTTACGACTCAGAGGGAAAAAATTGTCATTTGTTCAGTGTTGTCTTTAGTGGGAATCAACCGTAGTAGATTGAGTGCCCACTAGCAATCGACAAATAACGATATCTGACGATAGACAATGTTTTTGATATTTATTGTTGGGATTGATGTGCAAGCTTAATGCTGAGGCGCTTGTCGGGACCGCGGCCTGCCGTGCCCAATTGTCTTGCCTGTTTCTTCGTTGTGATCCCTAGTCCAACCGCGTCACGCGTGTCCGTGCTTATATCTCACCGAGTCTCATCCACTAGAAGCGTTCCAATTGGCTGGGTGCAGTGATCGCGCTCACGCGCGCGTTCGGATGTGGAAAGGGTTTTTGGGCCGGTGAGCCTAATTTAGACAAGACTGCTTGCACCTGATGGGCCACGTGAGAGCGAAACGATGGCCTAACGTCTGACAGCCAGCTCGGTTGGGATTCCCCTATTTTGATTTTTTTACCTTTTAACTGCCGCCGCTTGCCCTTTTCGTGAATGAAGCGTAATTTGCAGTCCAAAATAAACGCTAAATATTGGTAGATTCACCCAATACGCATATCTGTTGAATTGCAATCACCACGATATCGGTCGTGTTTCTCAAGTGAACTTTGACCGTTAGACACATACCACTCATGCTAACCTACTATGTAATGCCCTAATGCCACCTGAGATCTTGTTGTAGATCCGGTTTATGCACATTCATTATAAATGCTGTTCACATCCACATTTAGCTGCGGACTTCAACATCACTGAGAATACGTCGCAAACTAATTACCAATGAGTTGTTAGCTACATACCTTCGTCCAGCTTCCCTTAGAAGTTGATGATGAACATCTTTAGCAAACTGATCCGCGTTAGCCTGAAACACACTTATAATGCAGTGAAGGTAGTGTTGTTTAAGCGATCTCCTTGACTGCCTCAGACGCATAGCAAAATATCAGCTCCCGTGTTCTCTCTCGGTCACTGTGTCTATCAGTAGTTTTGCAGTTGCAAAAAAAGTGTCTCAGCAAAACAGAAAGAATATCTGCGAAATAGGGGCAAAATGGGCTTGCCTAAATGACAGAGGGTTACTCTGAAGTGACTGTTCGTGAACAGATATCAGTAATCGTAAAACACCGCAGCCTCCATTGCATCGGAATTCTCAGTCGAAAGTCACAAAGCCAAATTATTTACTGCCTAGATGAACACTTAAAACCCAGAAAGTATCTAGAATCCTTATTAATCAACTATCAGAACGCTGCTTCGTGTGATCACATTGGGACACGCTGTCCTTGAGAACATTTTAAGAGGTGCTGCAGACCAATAAAGTTGCATCTGAAGGAGCTGGGTATGGGTGAATAAACGTCCAAGACCATACATTGTGAGCACACATACCCTCTGGGTGGCTCTTCACTAGTAAATTGAAAATCACTTACAAGTGATCTCAGTCTTCGCATTCAAATAGACTTTCCAGTCAGTCATCGTCAGAAAGAAGCAATATGCTCGAGTTTGGGTCTTGTTGGAACTCGGTAGTAGTGTACATCCGCGCCACGGTAGTGAGTTGAACTCCGGTCACTGTTTCAAGAAGCGTTCTTGTTGTTCACTTCACCACTGATCTCACATGGGACATGATCGAATTATGATACCTGAACCCTGAA
>JTDE01003754.1:18813-29224 GCA_014338405.1 Paragonimus skrjabini miyazakii | reverse complement strand
TGAGAATATTCTCACTTCAAACGTTTACATGCATCGGATTGGTTGTAAACCTGTTTCATGGAATATACGAGGTAGCTGCAGAGGACTGAACTGTGAACGAGCTGAAGTTACGTTAAGCTGTCATTTCAGATAACGGATACTCCCAAGTTATTCATCAATGTAAGGTACGTATCAGTTCACGCGTAAGTGCGTGTAACTCTCTCCGTCGTTCAGAAAGGAGACTGTTTCAACTCTTAACAAGGGTAATCTGCATACCACTGTCAAACTTCTGAGCAACGGTGCCAGGCTGGTTTCTCCAGAAGAAACAACACGCGTTCTGTCTATCCCCAGATATGATCAGTTGCCACCTCAAAACTACTCTACATATTTGCCAGAGAGTTGTAATCATTTGGCGTGCCATCCGTCTTGTTCTCACGTCCATCCGCACACTTATAACCTCGGCCATTTTTCGAGGTTATTCAGCATAACAACTTAAATCACCTGAGTTCGAATCGTACCGTTCTTACCTAGTGTGGTTGTACCTATGCCGTTCAACCTACTGTATACCACCCTAGACGAACATTTGTCTCCTAGTCCACGGACCCATATGAGTCGGTAACGTGTCTTTTCTATGGCCTATAAAACGAGCATTTGTTGCGGCCGGTTTTGTGTGGATTGGGCTTGTCACAAGAAGCTCGTCACCAAGTCCACACTTTGCTGTCCCGGTTGGTAGGGCTCAGAGGCGGACGTGGCAGTGAGAGATACACTGACGGAATCCCCAGCTATGTGACCACACACGCGTGCAGTAAAGAATGCCTGATAGGCTTACAAATTCCTAGGTAGGTTAAACCAAGACTACCATTGCGAATCCTCTTTAAGTTACGGGTCACGACGCAAACCCAATGGTCTTTCTCTGAGCGCTTATCAAACCAAAATACGCTCCACGTGGTGGGAACTGCGCCTTGTTCCCTTTCACAATCACAGTTAATGACCATGGAAACAAATGATGATTGGACATGAATCGATTTAGTAAACACATAACTCTGTTCCTTGTAAAATTATTGCCTATTTCATCTTTCTCTTAATTAATCGGGACTCACTTGATAGGACGGTTTAGAACTCCACTGCAGTTTTGTGTTTGGTTTAGTCTCTTGTTTGCGACCAATGAAGCTATAGCCATTAACGTGTACTGCAATAACAAACCTAGATCTCAAACTACAACTTGCTGACCAAACATAAATGTGGTTTCGGGTGTCACGTGTTGCCATCACTTTAGCCAGTTGACCCACCCGAAACAGCAGTAATGCACGTTACTTCACAGTAAAGCCGCGTACATTATTGGGATTAAACCGCAATTCGCTTTGTCGTTGGATGATTTGCATATCAAACTACAGGTTACTGAAAGGGGCATATAATCTATTAAATTGTCTTCAACTTTGGCAACACTGTGAACCTACTCAATTTCGGACCATCCTTAACTGTCTAACAAAAACATTTTCGGTTCTAACCCCCGTGAGTTGTTGACTATTGGTAAACAGTTCTCATGTGGTTTTAAAGCATTCTAGGTAAGCATTCGTACTCTGTGCACCCAATTCTAACTATGTTACAACGTTTTTTGTCATTTTCGTACATTTCGTGCTCGTACATCTTTTTTACCCTTTTCAATTTAGACACACTTTTCACACGCACTTTTGCACAGTTTTTCATGCTGTCTCGTCTGACATACAAACTCACTATACACCTTCACTGCAGTCGGTTAAAAAGTGATCAGATTTAAGACAGATTTAGTAATACACAAAGCTGGATGTTTCCGAGGCCTGGATTTTGTCGGTTTGTCTCATCCCCTTATTTACTCCTGTCACTTTCCCGGTCGGTTCGTCCATATTTTGATTCTTTTTCTAATACTATCATCGGCTTTGCATCAAGCTTGATAATTTTCGAACTATTTGTGTTCTAACTTGTTCACTGGTTCCACTATTTTTGAGTGAGTCTGCCAGTCGGCATGACCTTGCGCTGGGCACAAGCAATCGATCGGCCACCAAAATCTACTTGCACTTAATCAGTAATCTATTAGCATTGCTGTTCACCACGCCATCTCTTCCTATCTGTGTTTTGTTCAGACCAAGGCACATACCGTCCGTGCCCCTCCCCACTGTCAGAGGCCAAGCACCTAAAATCAGAACTGCCCCACAATTTATACTGAGATTCCAGTACCCTTGGAATTCAGGTTGCAAACCACATTACACGAACTACTGCAATGTCACATAACTCCTACATAGACAACAGATGGAATACATGAACAGCCAGTGGCGCGAACCTCGTCCGTAATTCTAACGTTCCACCTGGAATATCCGATGCAGCGACTTACTGATTCGACTTAACAGCACGAAGATATCTGACCTTGGCTGGAGAAAATATCAGACTGGGTGAAGCCGATTCCTCTTTTTTTCCCTCATCATTGTTCATATGTTCAGAAAGTGTTACGAAAGGGAGAAAAACTTTCGCTTGTACGTTCTTGTCTCTGTGTTGGTCAGCATGGTGTAAGTCAACAGGTAGACTCAAATATCCTACAGCTTATCAGCGGAACACAGCACTTCATTTAAAGTCCTTCGTCGGAGCTATCACCACATACCACCAGCACTGTACAACTCAAATGGGTTTGTCATTACACAGGTGACATGCACATCCTTCCAAGTACGGTTCGGGAAAACTCGCTCGCCCTGCAATTTCAAGATACCGTTGGCTGGCGATAGACGACGTCTTGTTTAGTAACCTGGCGGATGCATTCTTCCCTAAGGAGGAGCAACGGAATGACTTGTGTTCAGCTAATTATTTCCTTCCCAAATCGCAGCTTAAAGACCACTGACCAGGAACTAAACGTTTGTAATGGGACCCGCCTATATTTAATTAAGCGACATAGTGGATACTTACAGAACGCTACCATCTTGACAACCTATCCTCTACATCGCGGGCACTCTCGGCGAAATGCTCAACCTATCTGTCTGAACGATGCACCCTCAACCCTCTGAGGAACCCTCGACAAGTCCATCTAACACCGCTATCCACGAGGTTGCCACCCACTCCGACGACAGCGGCTATCAAAACAACCTTGGATAGCACCGATCCTCATCTGCTATCCACATGTTTCAACCTTTTCACCAGATGATAAGTTTCCGTTGGTGACTCCAGACTCTGATAATGTCAAAACGAATCATCCAAATCCTCACATTATCATTCTCTACAAGCATCTATTACCCCGTTCGGTACCTAATTCTCCAACCAAGGTATCAACACGGGTCACTTCTAGATTAACCATTCACTAGTAGTAGCTCAATCCTTAAAGTGCACCCTTCCCACTCACAGATATCACCTAGCTGTTTAATCAGTACGAGCATGACGACCGCTGTAATATTTAAATGTCCAGCTTCGCCACAACTCAGCCAATCAGTACCAACACTGCCCCCAACTAGTCAGACATATCATAATCTGCCACTCCCAGTAAATCATCTAACAGACTTCTCCTGAAACAGTCCTATTACCAATGGTGGCAAATACTGCGTTACTCACACAACTCCCAAGTCACTCTTCTACCACCATCCACAAGCGAGTCTAACCGAGGTGATAGTGAAAGATTCACTTTTAAAATCAACGGGTCTAACAAAAATCGACACCGTCAAGTAAACCTTGATCACTGCAACAAAGATGCTAATAGCTAGCTGTACGTAAAACGATCGGTTATTTATGCTAACCGTGGCTAAACCCACTGCAAACGACAATGTACTCGTTACAACAACGAAGACGTGACAAACATTCTAGAAGAACAGCGACAAGCAGCTATGCTGGTACAACACAAGTGTATTCAGAACCGTAACGAGAAACGTCATGAAGATGCCCCCTCCATCTCCCTCAGTGAGCGATGACGCTGCATCGACGGTAACTTTAAATTCAACGGCTTTACGGAATACCAGGCTACCCCCTCAAAGGGCGAGCACACCAATAACACACGTCCCGTTTACTGCCTCCTCCGAATATTAGGACCCTAGTGATTACCATTACTCCTTCAGAGGTGTCTAGGGTAGTCACACGCCTGGAAGGTTCTTTATTAGCCCCGGCATACCCAACCACAACTGATCTTACAAAAAAAATCTCCCGGCCCCTGGTGCTAATTGATTCATTTTTTCCTCATTGCAGAACACCTACCCCAACTCTGCACACATCTCTAGTGACCTCCATCTCAGGATCAATATTCCCCAAATCACCTGCAGCCTTTGTTGAATTTCCGTTACATCTTCCATTACCCTTTGGTTTAGCAAAACCGTGTTTGACCATTGGTGTTCTCGGTTTCCGAATGAACGATTACAAATTATTTTCCGCATCGTTATGGCTGTTTGTTCTGTCTACTTTTCTTCATAGCATTCTTCGTTTTGCTCAGTCTGACGATAGAACACTGTCATCCGCTAATTGATATTTCCGAAGCCATCCGTGACCCCTTTATTAGGGTTGGTAATGCCCACTACACCCATTTGTTTTATGTAACTACCCTCAGCACGTTTACTCTTCTGGTGTTTCTCTTTTTATATAAATCGAACATCATCCACAATTGATCACGGCTGTCGCATCCCCATAAACTTTCCAGTCAACCCCTTTCAAAAAAAGCACTAGAATCGACTTTTGCTCTTGTTAGAACTCATGTGTAGTGTATATCCTAGCCACGGCCGGGACTAAAATTCGGCTACGCTTTCATGAGGCAATCGTGTTGACCACTGTGTCATTGATCTCACGTTAGTCATGACTGAATCATCATATGTGGACGCTCAGTTACATTCACTTGTGAGTAAGGCTGAGATTGCCCAATCGTCCTGCTAACTATAATCGAGTTCTAGTCCCGACCTTGGCAAGGATATGCACTACTGACGAGCCCTAACAAGAACGAAACTCGAGTCTAGTGCCTTTTTCGAAACGGGCCGACTGGAAAGTCTATGGGAACGCAACAGCTGCGATTAACTGTGGGTGATGCTCAATTTGTATAAAAACCGAAATCCCTTACTACTCATCACTTTCTCTTTTCAACTATCTATCTTCACCAAGGAGAACGACAGTGAAACTCCCTCTACACTCTTCTGTTTTGCATAGATCTCAGCGAAGTTTTATCGTTCTCGCACTATTCTCTCTTTTAGTATCCCACTCCCAAGTCTATTCTCGACTATCTGGCTTACGCAAGTGACATCGTATTATCAGCATTTTCCAGGGCATCCCTGACTATTCTTTTGGAGCGACTTCAAACATGCCTGCCTGAATTAAAACTGTCCATCAACTTGACGAAAACATGTGGCACACAGCCAGTGGTTGACGGACTTCAGAAGACCACCGTGCTAGATTCCCGCCCGTCTACTAACGTCAACAGACTGAGTCCTTCCTAAGTGCCGACCTCGTCATGGGAAGTACTCAGTGCATTCTTCAACTGTTAGCGCATATTTCCGACTACACCCATCACCGACCTAAAACAGATGGCCAATGACGTAACTCAGTCATCTCTGAAACCATAAAGTTGGATATACCTATTTCCTCAATATCTATTTCCTCGTCTCACGCATAAGATGTTGGAAGCGCTGGAGACCAGGGTCAAACGGCGGTCCCCTGGTGGACCCAGCACCCCAGAGATTTAATGAAGTCTTTCTTCTACGCTTCTGTGAACTAATTACTCCTCGTCCCAAGTTGTGCATGACCCTTGACAAGAGATAAAGACTGGATTAAAATTATCCTTGTCAGGCGGTTTGCTCCAGTGACTCCTAAGAGATATCTCTAGTCAATCCTTCTACCGTCTAACTTTGTATCCCATACTATCGTGTAGGGCGACTGTCTGTGTTAGGGAAGACACAAGTGCAGCTTGAGATCAAACTCTTTGGCATAAACATGACGGTACAGACTTGCACAACACCTTCCCCATGCCCCCGTTCCATAACTGGCTCTGAAGTACGGATGTCATTCTCCTCGACCTCTACATCTGGCTGAACAGGTGGTTCAGACTATCAAACAAGGTCCTCTCAAGTAGTGCCCTGGAACGGTACAAACTAAACTAGATTGGTTTTTATACATATGCAAAACAACTCCAGCTGAGCCGACAGGGAAATCCCGTGCGGAAAGGAGGTTTGGCAGGAAGTTACGAGAAAGACTGCATTTACTTTTCCCCAGTCCTCACAGCTACATCGAAACAAAACAAGAAAACATATGTAGCTGGTCACATAACAGGAAAGAAATACAAGTAAATTAATCTGATCCAGTTTATACCAAGTTACCGCACAAAGCAATTTGGCAGCCCGCTACGGTAATTACCTCTACGGAGAATCATTCAGACTTGCGGATGACTGACGACCGCATTGTGTGTCGACACTCAGACCATGTCTGACAATGCACCACGGAGGCGCTTGAGTCGAACGAGTTGACAGAAAATGCTGACAGGCAGACTGATCTACAGTCGTCTATTTTCAGGCAAGGAACAAACACAGATACACCAGCGGAGCTTAGACGGTCGCAATGCGTGCCGAAACCAGTAGACCGATACCAACTTCATTTATCATGTTTGCTCAGAGTGTGAAGGATTTTACAGTATGCAGTGTCTTTCCGTTTGCCTTATTTGGCTTCTTTCTTAGTGGCGTGGCTGACCTTAATATTCTACCTGCCTTACATTTTATCGGCTACAATTCCGGGCCTTTTTGGTTGTCATTACATGCCACCACATTAATACCACGTGATGTGCTAACACGTGTTTTGTGTCTCAACTCGGGCTACGGTCCTTATGCATCTACTGCTGCGGTATCTTGTTGTCGATCACTAAGTCTCACTACGTACTACCTATGAGATGCCGTCGTTCCTGATAGCTGCCCATCATTCAGATGTAGCTGTGAAACAAGCCATGAATTATTTTCACATATACTTTAATAATGTTCCATCATCCAGGAAGCTTGGATCACACTACACAACGTCGTACTAGCTTTCCCCAGGACGTTGTGATCAAAACAGCTCTTCATTATAACAGAACCGCATATTCCCTGTGGGAGCTGATCCACCTAACCAGACCTTCGAACGTAATGCCGTGTTCGCAGTAGATATGGCTATCTGCGATTCCCGTTGAATACACATGATAATTCTCGCGAAGAAAAAATAAGCGAACCCTCAAAAACTCACACTTCAGTCATCAACTTTCCTCAAGTTTGAAGCCGCAATTTCACATAAGTTATCCACCATCCAATTATCCTTAATAATTTCTTGCCAAAAAACTCTATTACCCATGGAATTTTCCTGAACAGAACCTGGTGATTTAAGTTTAATTTGCTTCAAAGGTTTCCCAAACATTTATATCCCCTACGTGGAACCAACACATATTCCACTACGGAGAGTAACCATAATATATCCGGAACCCCAAGTCTTACCTACAGCTTTACTCCACCCCACGTATGAGGTCGTTGAAATTTCACCATCCGAACTTTCACTTATGCCGGAGAGAAGGTTAAAACCTCTTTCTTGACAATATCCACCATATATGTTTGCAAAAACTAATAGATTGATGTGAACTGGACATGGGGTTCTTGTGTGTTTCCCTCTTGACTGCAGGTACGGATCCAAATAAGCATACGACTTGTATACGAACACGTTCAGTCTCTCAGATTCGTACCAATCGAGTGTTGACAGAAACCAAGAACTACACTACACTCCAGGAACATTAAGAATGCGATCTTGCATACATATAAACGCAGTCACGTTCGGTTGCCTTCAGAATCGACTGAGGGGATAGGCCATCCTCTCTGTCTGTCTAAGCTTGCTTCCTACTCGTTCATGACCGCTGTCGTCAGTCTTAGCAAGGTGCCCAGTTCCTCCCACAAGTCTTTCGCTACCTTGTTGATTGCTGGTCCAAGCTGCTGTGTTTACGTGCGGTCAACATAGTGTATGTGTGTTTACAATGCGTCCAGGCAGGTCTGCATACTGGGTCTAGATGAGTATGGTTGAAATACACTTTTTGCACATACGTGCGAGAAAGGTCGTCGTCTGTTTTCGATTGGCAACCACGGAAGAAGGCTAAATTGTGCATAGGTATCCATAACCCGGTTAAAATAACCACATGTTGGAATTCTTGGGGTTTGATCACCATGTCAGACGGGTTGTAGTTAATATGTGACATAGATTGTATTCATGTGCTGCAGCAGTCATCATTTGAAGCAAAGAATCCCAAGTTGTTGACAGCGCGGATCAGGCAAAGTAAGTCAATGAGATTCATCCTGTGAGCAAACTCGTCGTTACATTTTTGTTCGCACTTATGTAGACTGACATCTAATTTGGTGAGAGTTTCAAACAAGACGATCCATTGGAGGCAACAACATCGTAGTGCTAAGGTAATATTCCAATAAGGTAGGTGATTCACTGGAATATTGCCTTAGCACTACGGTGATGTTGCCCCGAAACAGTCTAAAATTTTACGACACACCTCTCTCTCTCAATAAACCTGAAAACAGTTTTAGCTGGCCGATATTTTAATGCCTACCACAAATGTGACATTTCATTGAATCGTGACATCAAATCGTTGCTGTCTTTGTTCACTTCGAAAGGTTATGACCTCTTCCACCTTAATACTGGGTCTACAGTGGCACACTTCATTAATATGTAGTCTTGGATCACATCACATGAATTCCGACACTACTCCTAGGCGCAGAGTTGAAAACGACCTAACATGTGGAAATTTCCAGGCTCCTACTATTCATTCGTGATTATCTGCTGCTATGCAGCTCAGACTCTTATTGATTCATCCGTCTTCCAGGTAGAGCGTTGATTCTTTCTTTGTTCTGTCCGATGTGGCAATTCTGTATTCTGACAAATACGTGTTTATCCGTATTTTTGCAATATACCCCCCGTAGTGATATGTGTTTGTTTATGTTCATCTACGTTCGCATCTGCGTCTTATTTTTGATAAGACGACATGCCTACGACCTTCCCATTATTTTCCTTTTTCACTTTCTTTAATGCATACTATGAATTCCTAGAACAACTTATTCAGATTTGAGTGTGGTTGTCTGAGAATGCAAGACATACATTAGGTATCGAACCATTTTTCGGCTTCACACTAAGTTACCCTGTTAACATTCACAGTGGTCTAACTCAGTATTGACATATTTTTATGAACACAATGTTGTGATTAAAACGAGGCGGGTTCCGCTTGTACCTACATACACTCAGGATGAATTTCGTATCATCTTGCTGCAAGAACTGTCGTGTTTCAGTATTCAGTGCAAACCATATTATCATCAGATTGATATTAGCCTTTGTTAAGCTCAACATTTTATCTTACCAATGAAATTTGCCAAACATTTTATTTCCTACTCATTTTCGGATCAAAAAATCTGGTTAATACGATATCATCCCAATAGTTGTCTTCTAGTGATTTTCATTCCTAAGCGTATCATTAACGTGACCAATTTAAATGCACATACGGTCATTAAAAAATGTCACCCATCGATTGATACGTGTAAGCATGCACTCGAAGTACAGGTTCTCTCCGATTTGCACACCTTAAGCCCCTAGCATGAGCGAAAGCCATAGTAAAACACATGCTATACGTACAACAATTTACCGATAAACGGCATATTGATGTCTCATACTTCTGGTATTTGGAACATTTACCTCACTACATCCGAACGCGTTGTTAACGGCCAACTGCTGACAAAGGACATTTATACTACAATATGTCTTCTTCGGAGTGATGTTTAGACTTACAAGTAGGACAACACTGCAGAGTAAGTTTAACGTTTAAAATAGTCTCATATGTGTTCTGTGAAGTTCAGACCTGATAAGCGGGACGATCAAATGTGGTTTGTGTTACAATGCCTATTTTGAGGCATTACCCTATCATTTCTGGATGTGCAATTATATTGTTATCTAGAAACCGACTGTGGTTCGCAACCAGCGTATGACTTCACTGTCAACGTGGACAAATGTGTTTTCGGTCAACCAGCAGTGGCGTGTTTAGGGCATCATCTCGATCAGCACGGCATTCGGTCGCTGACCGATAGGGTACAAGCGATTCGCGACTTTCCCTGCTCTACAACACTCGCTGCTGTCCATCGTTTTAACGGCATGGTTAACTATTACGGCCGTTTTATTCCGCATTGCGCGCAACTCATGCAGCTTCTGACCGGCTTACTCCGGGGCCGTTCCAACGGGAACGTCGAGTTGTCAGAAGTAGCCATCGACTCAATCAACCGCACCAAAGACGCGCTAGCCGCCGTAGTGATGCTGCATCATTTGGACACAGACGCTACCACAGTATAGCAGTAGACGCTTCCGACACGGCTGTTGGAGCCGTACTCCAACAGGTCGTCGATGGAACCTGGAGACCGCTTTCATTTTTTCCAGACGCCTGTTACCAGCCGAAACGAGGTGCAGC
>JTDE01003753.1:48144-66839 GCA_014338405.1 Paragonimus skrjabini miyazakii | reverse complement strand
TGACAAGTAGGCAATAATAGCAACAACGGAAGCAGAGACATTACAAAAAATATACAACATAGGATAATGTCTTGTACTTACCAAGAAATACCCACTTTTATACAAAGCCCCATTTTGCCCCCAAAAAGCCCCCATTTTGCCCCATTAAAAATGGGGCTGTGTGCTGCTTGGGTCAATTAGTTGTGTGAAAGTGATGCATTAACACAGAACATAAAATGACACATGTTAACACATAGGCGCCAACATCAACAACAGAAATAAAGATATCGCAAGAAGTACATAGCATGAGATAATGTTATGTATTTGTCCTGAAAAACCGACTTATTTACAAAGCCCCATTTTGCCCCAGTAAAGCCCCCATTTTGCCCCATTAAAAATGGGGCTGTGTGCTGCTTGGGGGAATTCTAATGTTAATGAAAATGACAACCTCCAACGAACCTTTTTCTGGTTGGACAGCGAGCGCCAAAGTGTGTCATTCTTTCCGTTGCATCAGTCTGCGCACTGATGGATTCCTCTCGCAAATTCTGCTGGAGCGCAAAAGCTTCCGCGTAGGAATCTGTCCCAAATAGCACGCCCCATATGGTCCCCTAGGGGACCCCGGGGGGCTTTTGGGGGCTGGCGTGGGGTGAAAATGGGGTATGACCGATGGGCCCCACGTGGGACCCATGGGGGCAAAATGGGGGCTGACCGTAAAATCGTTTCAATGCGCGAAAGCTCAGCTACGAACCCGATTTCTCTCGACTACTACGGACTAGTTTTTCAGTTCTTCTCATATAATTATTCCATCGCATACGCATTGGTCCCTATTCTACCGGACGACCCACCACTGCAAGACTACAAAGAACAATGAACGAAAAGCTGCGAATACATGCACATTTATTGTCAATCATCGTCAATGTACAATATGGTTGTTCGGATTAGTGCACTGGTTTCTTCCCATACAACTGGTTGACAGTGCAAATCATATCTTCGTCCACTTATCTTCACTGTCTATATGGATGGTCTGTCTTCGAAGGGTTTCTGCTAGGTAACGGGTAGGATATTGTAAGTGAGAACGTCAGTGAAGCAGATTAACATAGTGTTGCTGCTTATGTGGATAAAAATGCATAAACAAACATTTATAGTGATTACACAACAAGCGATAGCTAATGTTCGGAAGGCAACTTTTGGTTAATGCGCCACACTAGATATAAGCGATAACTGGAATCGAGTTGACGGTCGGAAAATGGGGACAATTAACTAAATAACGTATATAAGACTGTTGTGGACGTAAACACTGTATAAAACTTGGGTGTGAACACGAGGCTGAATGTGATAAAACCGAAAGCAAATGACTCACAGTAGTTCGTAAAGGTGGTTTGTTTGGGGTTCCACTATAGTGAAAGAAGGTTTTCAATTGATGCAATCTGTAAAGTTGATACAAGGAGATTCTGGGTTCACAGCAGAGATAATCGCGACTACAGATGAATTCGGAGATATGCTGAAATTAATGGATGATTGCGTTAGCCTTTAATTCTCCAGAAATCAGTACATAAGCGACAAGAAACGCAGAAAGGAGGCAGGACTCGCGACCTTGGAGAAACACTTTTTATTATTGATTCACTCAATTCATATTGATTAAACACCAAGCGTACATGTGAATTTGAGGAGAGTGGAAGTTGTGAAGGACAAGAAAAAGGGTGAAACACAAAATACTATACAAATAGCAAAGAAGCGAAATTACGTTGCATGAACCTCCTATACTTTCGGTAAATAGTTGATACCGAACAGCGATCTTTTATTTTCTGTTGAACATAATCAATATTGCGCGAAAACACAACGACACCCAAAAACCAATCACCACAACCTACCGAGTTCTAACTCAAATCAGTCTGAGCATAATAATTTATGATCGATTGATGCATTAAAACAATACGAGGATGTCAGATATAATAACATGTAAGCAATAACATCAACAACAGCAGCAGAGACATCGCAAGAAAAACCCACTTATATACATGGCCCCATTTTGCCCCATTAAAAATGGGGCTAGGTGCTGCTTGGGAGTAAATCACTGGAATCGATATGATGATGGAAAAATGGGGACACTTTATTAAATAATTTGAACAAAACGGAATTCATCTTAAATCCAACGATCTCCGCTGGTATGCCATCAATGCTCGCATAATTATTGGGTGGTTGCGTGGAATACATAGTGTTTTTTATTACTCTGCAGTTGGCTTTAGGAACCTTTCGGCCGCCCACTGCCACGCCAACGTCATCCATGCAGACACCATCGGGTACCTTTCGCCCACAATTTGATTTATTCAGTTGCCGGAATATTTGTTCTGCGGGTTTGTTTGGGCCACGAATGCATGTCTTCAAGAAGCGTAAAAATGACTCAAAGGGGAAGCTAGAGAAACCATCAAGAGTTCCATGATACAAAGCATCGTCTGCCAAATGAATTTCATGTTGACCGTAAATGACTGAAAACCTTCTTATGAAAATAATCAACAACTGTTTCACAAACGAAGCATAGCTGGGTATCAATAAAGGATGACATAGAATATATATACAAACGAAAAATTGTAAAACGTGCTTATACTTATCCGATTCAAGTAACCCGTGCAATACTACAGGACCAAGATATAATAAAAACTGTCGGAACTCAGTTGCTTTCCAGCGTTCTAACTCAGTTAACAGCCGGCACAATCTTTGGAAGTCAACAGGTGTGTATGCATGTGCCTTTTTTTATTCTATCACATATGGCACGAATTGAAGAAGGACTAAGGCGATGTCCAGCATCACGTGGGGACGTTAACCAGAGTCCGATCAATCGTTTGGTTACACCTAAATAAACAAGATGCATGTAATCATGGGGGAAACTGCGTGTCATATCCAGGGGTGTGTGTGGTGATGTACGTCACTTTGGGAACGAAAACTTTCGTCTGTCCTGTTCGGGCAATCACACTTCGGGAACGTCACCCTGCGCGCTATCATCACACCGCGTTGACTGCAGTGATCACAACCAGAATAGCCAGCGTGACCCCTACATCGCTTCACAAAGCAACGAGCCGGGGTATCACACACTACGCTTGAGAGAACTACGAAGATGCTTGAAGTGCTTTCAGGAATGACCAAACCGTCTCGGTAGAGAACATCCAATTCATCAACGCACTGCCGAAGGTATGCTTGAACATTTGACGGCTTCACCGGCTCTCTGTATACATCCACCACGAATGGTACCGACAAAAATGGCTTGATAACTCTGCATAGGATGGGCCACAGCTGAGTGTGGGAGGAATTGTACATTCGCATACAGTCAATGTTCAACTGTAACGACAGTTCATTGCAAACAATTTCAGGAGGCCGACAGAGGATAAAACATAAACCACGTATTAAACTGAAGTGAACGTAAACTCCAGCCCCGATGACCAATTTATTACAAACTCGCGGAGTGCCCATCAACGTTCGAGGGTCCTTTGGTAAATCAGGTTAGTGATACCTCAAGGATTTCAATATCATTCGCTGGTCTTCCAATGATATGTTTCCTCGTAGGAACCAGCCAGCAATATCTTTTCGAATTGTTCTTTCAGGAGTGGTTACCAAGGAAGACGATGGTCCTACGTAGAAACTTTGAACCAATGTACGAATAATTACCATCAACTGCTTCATTTACCGTTATGGCTTCAGGAAGCTCAGTGGGATCCATAGCCGATACACTGGCAACGTTTGATTCCACCACATTTTGCAATGAATCTTCATTACTACCTAATTCGCATTTTAGATTACATTTGAAAAACAATCCATCACACCGGAAAGTGAAACACCAAGTCTAACCAAGTATGGACATCCATTCCTGTGATCCCACCTTGACGCTTGTCCACATCCAAAACACTTATTCTGCTGCATGAACCTCCTGCACTTTCGGTAAATGGTGGATACCGAACGACAATCTTTTATCATCTGTGTGATGTAATTCATTAATTATATTGCGAAATAACGTGCAATAATGTGATGGAAACAAATAATGCATCAAGACAACCTACGGGCATTTTAAGTCAACCAACACGGAGCTCAATTAATTATGTGAAAGTGATGCATTGAAACAAAACAAAACAAAGAAAGAGACATCCTAACACATAGGCACTAACGTGAGCAACATCAATGAAGACATCGCTAAAAGTATATATCGTGGGATAATTTCGTGTATTTACCATGAAAAACGCACTCAAATGCAGAGTCCCATTTTGCCCCCATTATGCCCCCATTAAAAATGGGGCTGTATGCTGCTTGGGTTGATATGGAATTTGTTATAAAGTCAATCAATTGACTGACTGTCGCATATGTGACAGTCGGATTTTAGTCCGCTTATTCTGATCAAGTAGACTGCTGATATGATAAAATATGTAAGATTTGTTGAGTGTTGAAGCAGCTGGCAACAAATGGGGTTCGACAGACGTTGCACGGTGCAACGTCTGTCGAACCTCATCTGTTGCCAGATGAAATTCCTCTTATTCCAACGTTCATGTTGGAATAAGAGAAATTTCTCTTCCTTAAGGAAGACTGTACGTATACGTACGTACAATCTTTCCGGTTGTCTGTCTTCCTTGTGGTATAAGTATACGACAAGGAACATAGCCCATCACACGTGTGTTCTTCAGTAGTTTTTGTCCACGAGTCAGCAGCGATCAGTACGTTGGCCGTGTATGAATGACCATTTCTGAAACCTTGCTGCTCCGGTGAGTAAACATTTGTAGGTTGCCTTACGGAATCGTCTACTACGATCGCGATCAATTTTGATATATTTGGTAATAGAACAATCGGTCTAAAAATATTGACGCTCGTTCTATCCCCGCCCTTGGAGATGAGAAAGATTGCACTGTGCTACTAAGTGGCTGGAATGCAACCAGTAAAATATGAGTGTTAAACAAACAAGGAAGCGGTTCCGTGAGCTCATTTGTGCAATTTTTCAGCCTGAGTGGGGGTATCTCATTAGACCTCGGTGACTTCTCAACGCGCACCAGGCGTGATTTGGCAAATATGTTAGACGGAGTGAAGTGGGAGAAAGAGTCCGAAAGATGGTCACTACCCAAAGCTGTGGTGCATCGTTCCCTTTCGGTTGAAGTGCTAGAAATAGATACTTATTGAACAAGTAATATCTCTGGTGCCTCAAACTTAAAAGCACAGAGTCCTGAAGGCCCTATTAGAGATGATATGGCAGTCTTTGACTATGTCAAGAAAGGTATGTGCCCGAATAATTTTCTTGAACAATTAATGATGGATTTTGCAAGTAAATCCGGCGGACTGTGCATACGGCTGCTGTGCATTGGTTACGACAACATTTTTATGCCGAGAGCGAGGCGTCATCTTTTTTAAAAAGTAGTGTACTCCGCAAGTGTTGGAACTGGCCCAGCAGATTAAAACCCAGTATGCAGTCACTGTCGAAAACCATTCGACTCAGTGTGTTGACCCTCGTGTGTTAGTATAGACCCTGAAAAATAGTGTACAGAGAAAGTACGTCAAGCTAGCCCTGGGAAGGAGATTACAAAAGGGGTAGGTTGACTGAAACAAAAGTAGATAAAAACCAACATCGTCAGAAATGTACAAATGGATGTGACTATCAAAAATATCATTTATTATAGCCACTACACAAGGCCCGTTTCTCTTTCATTAAAAGCTTGGTTAAGAATTTGAGCCAAGAAAACTTATAGGTGATATATGAAGCTTAAAGGGTGATTGAACTTGTTATCGCGGTTTTCAGATGTGACACAATATGCCCCAAATGTTTATCTACCATGCTACTCTTGCTAGGTGGTAGTCAATTGACTTGAGGTGACAATGTTGTAAAAGTGTTACATAAATACGATAATAATCACATTGTTATTTATTTCATTTATACTCATTTTCTGTTTCATCACGAAAGCTTAAGTTAAATCTATGCGAATGAATGACATACCTGTCAATTATATGCATGAATCAAATTGAGAACTCAGGCAATTTCAAATACTAACGTGCGGAGCGTAAATTTTGGCATAAGAAAAAAGACTGATATTATTGCTGTATACCCCTTACATAGAGTGCGGTAACTACATTAGAAAGATTCAAGATCCCTACAGCTAGTTCTGTTGTGCAAACCCGTGATACAGAGGAAAGGAACGACATTATTACAAGTCGTTTGCACAAAGTTGTATTACAAACGGAAGAGCAGTTATCTGTCAGGTTTTTGGAAGTTGGGAGTTTTCAAAACTTACTGTACTATCTCGGGTAATGTGTGGCAGGAGAGTCGGAGTTTTTGTGGTATTCAAGGACGAAACGCTGTGTTAGATAGGCTTTTGTGCGCTGTTGTTTCATTGTAGATCTATGAACGGCTTGCACACTGTTTAGTTCTTGGCCTGTGACCATCCTCTCACCCCCAAAGCACTCTTAAAAAGTGATTTTTTCTCATCAAAAGATCTAAATGTCAAAACTCTAGACCCAAAGTATGTATAATAAGTAGGGTCACGAGAGCAAATTGTAGGCAATTTTTTGCAGAACAAGTTAGATGAGAAAGACAAAGCCAAAGTTCTCTGCGGAAATAGGAATTAGTTCTTCGGTCTTAAACAAAACGAGACATGCCATGACACTTGTAACATCTGATACCACCTAAAGTGTAGCAAACTGTGCAAACTGGTAAATGCAGTGTATACGGCAAAATTGGCGTTAAAGTGTCTGCTCAGACTGTGAACAGTGTATAATACCTATTATGATACTGAATTTAAAGGTTCCGTAGAATGAAAATATGGAAAACTAGTAAGTTTAAGTCGTTTGAAGTGAAAACCGCACTGAGGCAACATAAAAATGTAATTGTGGAGGAGCGATCGTTGACTGAACCAGGAGCCTGTTGCTTACGGTGCCTGGAGTGAGAGAAGTTAATGGGGCTAGTCAACCTTTATACTTCCAAAGGAAAAACGATTTAAACCGAAAAAGTTTGTGACGAAGAAAACAGCCAGGAAGGGGGTCAAAAAAGAAGATCAAGTGGAATACCGAGTAGATATGAGATAAACTCACCCTGAAGCATAAATGCAAGTTGATAAATAAAAAAGAACATTTTTGAAGAACTCAGGCTGACAGGACTATTATAGTAGTGATATTGTTCTTATTGGAGAACAACAGTAGTTTGGCCCTAGGGCAGAACAGAAATGTATTGATTCAGAGGATATCGATACCTGTCAATGGGGATGAGCCTGTAACTCGACAGTGTTTATTGAACTTGCTCAGAACGATCAACATCCCAGGTCATGCGGCTATCAAGAAGGTTTTGAAACTCGAAAGACGGCGGGACTCCCGATCCTAAAAACGTGCTTTGCCCAGATCAGTATTAAAGGAAGTTGTAAAACGCGCGACATAGTGATAGATTCCTAATTGTCACTGAGACTATCCGAGATACTACTCCGGAGAAAAGGGTAATAATCTGAGAGTAACCTGTTACATTAATCCGAGGTCAACAGTCAGACTTCAGTCGAAGACCAACTTCATTGAAGCACTCGGAACATAGACGAATCGTGTGTCTGCATATCCGTTGGGTGTACATGAAGAGTGAAAGACAACTGCAAAAATGACCAGCAAGATGGTTTCACATTCTCATAGCGGTTGCTTCAAAAAGGACTTGTGGCATTCGACAGAAGTACTCCCCTGAACACACAGTCTGAATCAACAAAACTAGCCTTACTGGTGGAAAAACTAAATTAGACAGAGAAAACTGGTTTAGTGCTCGAGATTAGAGCTTGAGCTCGTCCTTCCAAGTATGTATAGCGCGAATTTATCTAGGTTTAAATGAGTAGATACGAGTATGGTATGCGATGCTGAAAACAAGCAAAATGGGCTAAAGACTACCGCAGCGGGGTTCACCGTCATAACGGTTACTGATACACGTTTTAGACAAGAAATAGAGGTCGCGGGTCTATGTCCGCCGGAATGTTGTTGATGTCATGGAAACAGGCAGGGCAGTAAGATAGGGGAACGCTTTTCCTCTGGTAGCTCAGCATCGTGAAAAAAGAAGTAGCAATGAACAGATTTCACTGTATGTGAAAGTAATCAGCTGTCTTAATAGAACAATAGAGATTTTCGTACACTTGAGCATTTACATAGGAGTTCTTCGGCTTGTTTCTTCTTCGTGGTTGTGTGGCAGTTAAGCATCAGCGTGAACCATTAATGTATTGCTATTCATGATAACGATGAGGCCACAAGCACCAGTAAAATCCGTTTTATGAGCGAAATCTGTGAGCTTGAAGGTCACCAGATCGTTTAGAGTGAATACACCGGGTCATTTATGGAGGCCTTATTCGGACTAGTTCACTTTGGAGCAATCGTGCAACATGATTACCACCTTACGTGTTGGAAACCAGAGCATTCGTCAGCTACATTAGATTTATTGATCGCCCGAGACCGTAATGATGTTGATAACCTGAAGATTATTGCGTCCCTGGGTGAGAGCGACCATGGGCTCATTAAGTTTTCATTGGCAGCTAGGATTTTCAAAACGCCGAGTAAACGGCGTCGCAACTATAGAAAGGTTGTAGTTCAAGATCTGATAGGGAAGGTACACTACCCGTCATGGACAGGTAGTGAGATTGAATGTTATTTTAATTGAACGATAGCTGGGAGAGAATTAAAGCGTGACTCGCAGGTCTGGCTAAGAGATATGCCTCGCTAACGAGGCTCGTAGTGAAAACTAAGGCTTTTAATGTTCAAGAAATTAAAAACAGAGTCTAAGAACGAGTTAGTTTTATCCGAAGACACTGAAGGTTTCTGGAATACAAACACGCAAGGCACATAGCTAGCCAGGTTCAAATGAGATACAGTGTGGATTATAAAATTAGTTTGGCTGTGCAGGACAAATCCAATTCACAAGTGTAGTACAGCTACGTACAAACTAAGGCATCCTAATAGGTAGTGGTGGGATGTGTTAAGGATGAACTAGAATAACATTCGACTACGAGGGGTGAGAAGGCAGAAACCCTTTTACGGTTTTTGATATAGTGTCTACCACGGATATGAGCAAGTCACTTGTGAATACAGTGGAGACTGATCTCCCGACAAGGTTGGAGATATTTATCTTAGTTTATGAAACTGGGAAACAGTTACCGAATTTGGGCAAAAACAAAGCACCTGGAATGGACGACATTCATTCTGTTATAGCGCAACGACTGGCGGAAGTATTGGCATACCCAGTTGCTAGATTGATTGCTTTATCCACACTTAATGCAAGGCTACCAGAGGATTGGAAGCTGACTGCAATCACACCAATTCACAAAGGGAGCAAACAGGAGAATGTCTCTAATTATCGACCTGTATGGCCGACGCCAGCATTGTTAAATTCATGTACAAGATAACTAGCGACAAGATAATACAACTTTTCACTAAACAAGAGGCTTTATCTGCGCAACGGCATGAATTCGTGAGACGAAACTTCTGTCTGATAAATCTGCTACCTTGGGAAAAATACCTCGACGACTGGATCGAGCTGGAGAAGTCGAAGTAGGCTACCTAGAATTTAGGAAATTTTTACTTTGTCAAACACCATTTATTTCTCATGAGGCCAGGAGCCAATAAAGTAGCCCCAAATATAATTAAATCGGTCAAAACCTACTTTTGTGTCGGGTGTTTTATGTTTAAGTAGATGGAAATAAATCAAGTTTGACGTTTACCAGGAGTAGAGCTCTCCGGGTGTCAGTTCTAGGGCCCACAACTTCTAGTGTACACCATTGGCTTGGCTGGCAAACTTATTTATTTTTGGATCACGTGAGAATGAGTGATCGTCCTACATGAGCTGGCAATGTTTGGATGAACTGTACAATTGGGCTGATGAACAGGGAATGCCACTAAATACTGTTAAATGTAGAGAGCTATTGGAAATTGACCTTGAAGGTACATCTAAATGCATAAAAAAGTTGAAAACAATGCTGATGTTTAACGTTCGGTTAAAATTAGGGGGCTAGGAATCCAAGTAATTGTAAACTTCAAGGCTGTAGTCAAATGCATAGCAGCCGCTCGAAAAATAAACCGGGAGTCATACTTGCAGCACAAGAACCAGAAGTGCTGGTTCTTTTTATAAGGCACACGTTCGGTCAGACCAAGAATACTAAACATAGACTTGAACTCGCTCTCATGTAGAGGATAGGCAAGCACTCGAGGTAGCATAAGGAAGATCCACGAAGGTCTTTGGGAGGCTCAAAGGAATTGATCATTCTAGCAGGTTTGAGAAGACTTAATCTGTTCTCACTCAAAGGACGATGGGGGAGGGGTGGTCTGACTGAAATCTTTAAGCTCTTAAAAGGTTGTTGGACGCGGGAAAGTATCTGTTGGTTTCCAACAGATAAATGATGCCCCGGGAACACTAGAGTAAGCTTGCTAAGAAGCCAGCGAAGACAAATATTCAGGCACATTTTTCTCATGTCTGATAGCAAACTCCTGGAATAAACTACCGTCCTCAATAGTGACGGTTAATACTATGACTGGCTTGGTAGATGTTAGATGGCAATGAACTTTAAATTGTTTAGTGGCTTTTTTGAGTCAGAATAGCGTGAGATTTCGTTTTCCTTTATTCTTACTTTTAGTGTTAGCATAATGCTTGTTTGTCCTTGACGAGGAGTCCGTATCATTCCCTAATAGGTTGTCAAAACGATAACTTTCCAGTACCAACCGATAATGAATTCGTCGTTATGTGCAACTGTCTGTTAATCGGAAACGGTGGCTTTGTCCTGGTCACAATAATCACCAAGCGGGTGCCAGTCAACTGTCGAATTTTTGGAAGCCA
This sequence comes from Paragonimus skrjabini miyazakii, assembly GCA_014338405.1. Lineage (NCBI taxonomy): Eukaryota > Metazoa > Platyhelminthes > Trematoda > Plagiorchiida > Troglotrematidae > Paragonimus > Paragonimus skrjabini miyazakii. The sequence goes on along the minus strand of JTDE01003753.1, from coordinate 56,062 downwards.
TTCACTTGGGGGTGGCCCATGAGCTGCTAGAAGGCTGAATAATATCATGTTGCGGTACTGCTCAAACTGTGTTGGCGATTTTGGGTTTATCAGCTGACAACCGGCAGCGGCGCGCTACAGTGGCGGTCTTTTTGTGGTGGTGTTTTGAGGAATGCCATGGTTCGGTGATAATATTTGAGTCGAAGGATGGATAAGCTGAGAATATTGTTGAAGAAGGATTTTGAAGCGACCATCCGGTAAGACCAGAAGCGGGCCAATCTAACCGATCAGTGTGGTTGTCCTGTACACGCACAAGCCCGTCGTGTTACTTAGCCGTTTCTTAATAGGGACTATGATGATCATCCTGAAAGACAATGAGAAATAACTTTCGATGACTGAATGTTGCACATCCGCGGCGATAAATGTCCATGGAAATTGCCGCCTAAGACCAAGCTAAAGAATGCACCATTTTTCGCCACCGGTTTTGATGGCCGAACACGGCGTTATGCAGCGTACACGGCGCCGGTTGGAAGTTGCCTTAGACATATGTTGACAGAATAAAACTAATCCCTGCGTTGTTGTTAACGAGACGCTTGAAATAAGTGAAACAGTCAAATACATAAGATGAACGAGAGTTTAACGAACCATCAGCGGTCGTTGTCATTACCGTCTGGCGTCAATGTTTCCGTAATGAGTTTTTTCCGTGTTAAGGCTGCGTGGTACAGCAACTGCCTATAAACCAAACCGTCGGTATGAGTAACATATATCGCTTCGCTTTCGCAAACGACGTTAGTATCGTTGAAGCTAGATAAAGTGCCTCGATTGTACTGTTGGTTGTTTGTTAGTGGTTGTGTGCTGCATAATCAGGCCAGATGCCTACTGATTTATCACACTGAATTCAATCTGTCAACTAAGATTCAACGATATGAGAAACTGGAGCACTTTCAGTTCTAACTGCAGTCCAAGCCAATCTACTCATCTGTACGGCCCAAAGCCCATATGATGTTGGTGGTGGTGGTGATGATGACGATGATTATGATAAAGATGATGAGTTCTTCTGGATAGCACCATCTAGAATGTTGTGTACGACAACTTTAGCAGGACAATAAAAGTGAGACACACAAGACAAGTGCCCCCTAAACTAAAGTAGCAAAAACGTCTCATATGGCCCGATATCTTACCAATGCATGCCGTTGAAGACAAATTGCTTTTTAAAGCAATTCAGGAACACTTGGTTCCTAAATACGGTGTACGAGCCTTGCAAGCCAAGCTAAAATTGTACACACTTTCATTTACCCAGTTATTACAGTTAAGATAGATTCTACCTACATACCAACGTTGAGTCCAGGAGAGGATAACAGCGTTCGAGTGAATTTAATAATTATAACGAACTTTGTTTCTGAAAAGTTACAATTTAAAGCTGAGTAAATCGTGATCTATTCATTTTTCAATTAAGCGTGAAACGTCAGAATACTTTGGTAGAATTTAGTGCATTACAGTAGTATCATTGTCGTAATCACAACAGCCTTGAAACTAATCGGAATGTACTGAGGCTGAAGATGCCGTTCATCATAACAGCAACAAGGACTATCGCAGGAAGAGAAAAGCTAACAACTGATAACCGAAGACAAAGCATTGTAATCAGCCTGACATGTAAATAGCCGGGATTTGTTTTATTCTGTGGCTCAAACACCGTCAAAATTAATGGTATGAAAGATGAGTTAGAAAGCAGACGTGTCTTAGTCAGTAGGTGAAATATAACTAAAACCAAATAGATGCTGGATTCAGCTAATGAAATAACCAGCACTGACCCGTGCAAAATCATCCACCGGAATTAGTGGGGAAAAATGTCGACTTACGGTAATGGTGAAAGTTTGAAAGGTACACAGAACTTCACATATCCCCGCAAAAACTGAAGACAGATATAATTGGTAAGGATGGATGTAGAGAACATATTAAAGAAAGATAACTCAAAGTTTATTCTTCAGGGGATCATTACAATACATTTGATTGAAATAGCTACCGGCTTTGATCAAAGAAACAATTTGAAACTCAATGATAAACTTTAATAAACTCTAATTACTAAAGGAAGCTCAATAAAGCAACAATGATAGAGGACTAAAAACTGTTTAATTAAGCATGTGTTTCTCTCATCGTAGCTTCACATAAACGGAATGGAATTCGAAAGCAGCCGGGCAGTTGTAAAGTCGTAATAGTTAAAGTCAGTATATTGGTACACATTTATCAACCTAACGTGATATCACCGGTGCCAATATTTTACCATTCACCTGTGAGCAGTCCAATCACGTGGAAGCATCTTTATGATCGCACTAGAAATAGAAGTACTTACATATTCAGAAAAATAACTGCAGTAGAATTATTACATACTTCTCATTTAATGTTTGCGTATACGTAGCGTAAACCCGCTTTCCTAAATTTCTTGACGAAAGGAAACAGAATCGATTACTTGTGTGTCTAAACTGACGGCACCACTGGTGTCTTCATTGAGCTTTAATGACCCAGCTTTTGGTTAGGTTCGTTGGTTTGCTGTGTAAACACCTGAAACGGCTGTTCTTTTAACAAACTGGCATATTATTTTTTATGTATTGTGCCAGGTTATACATAACTAGGAATCTTAGACGAAGACAAACTGTGATGAAGTAAACAGTAACAGGGTAGACGGCAGTTTTTAGTTCCAAAGTCTAAGCGTGGATTGACTACAGGAGTTTTGCTAATAAGAAGGAAATAAAACGGCGACAAAATATCCGAGGAGCTAACGACTACAAGGCAATTGTGCACCTGCTTCAGTTATCTAGCTCTCTCTCGGGTGGGTGCAGCAGATACAATCAAGATGGCATCATTCAATCGAAGTGAAACATTTGATTACTAACAATAATGACCTAATGAAATGGAAAATTTCGAGGCGTAAGAAGAGGTCAAAGTAGGATTAATTATTTTGTTGGCTTTGAGCGAAACATGACAGTAGGACAGAAGGAACAGTTCCCCACATACTCTCACTCTCGACTGGATTATTTGTATAAAAGAAACTGAGCACCTTGCCACCACAGTGTTTTATTTTTCATAGTAAAACTGCGTGAACTTAGTCCCCATCCAGTTTGCTTCTTTCTAGACATAATTTTTGCTTTGGTGCCAATCACCCCAAGTACTGTTGCTGGCGGTCGTGATAAAACAGTACAGATATCTAAAAAATGAAATCTGGCACAATTATTTTATTAGTTCTTATTATTGGTAGATATCACCCAGGTAAATATTGTTACATATACTTGAAAATGTGTGGACTTTCACTCGACTACACAGGAATCTTAAACTATAAATATGTGTGTATCCTACAACTGACTTCATCATAACTTACAGTTATTTTCGAAATTGAAGTCAGTTACCCTCTGATCTTCTAGTTTTCCAGCCATAAACATTTAGGTTACTATGATCATTGGAAAATTTATAGGAGATGGATGCTATGTATATAGATATGTATAGTGACTCTCCAAACTATGTCAGCATCTTAGATAAAAATGTTCACTTGCTCATCATGGTGAGTTTCTCTACTTTAAGACTAGATCATAGTCTGCTGAAGATCATTATTAATATTTTGGAGCGTAATGGCACTCATCATTGATGTTCACTTTCCATAATTCTGTTCTTTTTCCTTACATAAAAAATAATGGACTGGTGTCTGAAATGCTCACAGGATCAGAGCAGCGATGAACTTCGGAGATGAAGTAGATTAGTTTGATTTTTACAAAAAACTCCAACCGTAGGTAAAAATTAAGTATACAAAGTAACATGTTGCCTTTGTACGCTCAGTTTGTCAACGCATAAAAGTAACAATAGCCGAGCTCGATCCCGTGATAGTTTGATTGTTGTCATCACCAAGATACCGACATCTTACTGACTGTACTGGGAATCATCCAGAAGTGAAGAGTACGATGCGGTAGATTGTGAATTATTAAGTCAACTTAGTCAATTACAGCTGACTAACAGAAAAAATGCATTGCTGAATAGACCAGTATATGTACCATGAACCAGAGAGGTAAAACTTCTAATCTTCTTTTGCTGTCTGGTATGGGGTGTACCTATTATTTACTAATCATATGCTAGTTTTAATACTGAAGCTACATATCTTCTACAGTTATTCTTCCATTCGTAGAACAGAAGTTTATAGCAATTTGAATTATGAGAGGTCTAATTAAATAGGCTATTTTTATCAGTTGTCATGTAGAAAGCAAATCAGGTTTTTACCTCACAAACATCATGATGTTGAATTACTTGTTGTCGTTGACTACACGCCTGGAAATAAACCCGTAAAATGTTTAATTAGGGTGAGACTAGGTTAGTGGCACTCATAACACCTTACTTTCACTTACAGCTCAATTGTTTGTTTGCAAGGTGTAGGCGCCTTGATGCTGAATGTTTGAATATAGACGTAGTTATTTTTAGTAGTTAGGTCCATTCCCCTCCCCTTCGTTTTTTACCCGCTACTTATATAGGTTTCTTTTCTTTCTTTTCCCTTCGTAGTTATGTGGCAGTTAAACATCAGTGTGAATCCACTGATGTGTGGCTGTTTATGATGATGATGATGAGTGACAACGAACCTGCCTATCAACTGAAGGATTCCTTGTTCAATGTTGATCGTCCAGGCTGGTTTTGTCTAGCTCTGCACAAATTAACAGAACCGTAACTCTCAAAAGAATATTACATAGAATGAAAGTAAACGGAGTATAATTGTAGGAGCTCCAGTAATTTCTGTTTTTCCAAGCCTAGGACAGATCTTTTACAGAACGTGACTAATTCAACTGAATGTATCACTGTTTCCAGAAACGGGAGAATTTTAATGAACCGATCCTAAGCGTTATTTTCTAAAACGCACTCTTAACTAACTGTTCTCAAGTTAATCAAGTTTGCCATGTCCATTGTTGGTCCGTTTGTTCTGACACATATACCGCCCTCAAGCACCCCAGCCCTCAGCTTAGGATTACCCATTTGACAGCTTATGTTTTGACGATTCGTGTCATCATAGCATAACCAACGTACCATACCCGCTGTGATGTTTCTCTTGAATTGAACCAATCCGAAATGAACGGAAACGGGAGGCAAATCATTTAAACTGCTTCTCGCTTTTATTTACTAGTTAAATATAAACACAACCGAAAGCCAGACTGCGGAGAGTTAAGCAGAATATGTCTGTTGTAAACTAGGTATCTAAGTTAAAATTATAGCAAGTCTAACTGCGATGTAGTTCACTTTTTTCAACTTAAATTTACACCTAAATTCTTCTTAAACTACCCAGGTCGGCTCTAATTGACTTTCGTAAAACACACGGTTAGTTTATCTTCATTCAGTCCTCCGAATTTCCATCCTTCCATTTATTCATACATTAGTTTTTCCGTTTGGTTATCCAATTATTTGTTTATTCAGTCATTCGTTCATTCATCCAGTTCGTTCTTCAATTATTCGTTCATAAGGCCATCCATTCATTCGTCTGTTCGTTCCAGAATTCAATAATTAATTCACTTTTGTATGTTTGAATATAGACCTAGTTATTCTTAATAGTTAGGTCCCCTTCCCTTCTTTCTTCTTCTCTCTTCCTATATAGGTTTTATCCCTCATGGTTGTGTAGCAGTTAAACATCAGTGTGAACAACTGATGTATTGCTGTCTATCATGATGATGATGATCACAAGGTTCACGGTTGTTATGACTTCATTTGGTTTAGGGATAAATGGCCAAGAGAAGTTGTTAGGGCGCCCAACCTGTTACCGTCCAAAGGCACCTTCGTCGTGAGAAAGAAAGAAAAAGCGATTGACTCAGTCCTAATTAGTGGAACTCTTCAAATCGGTCGAAACATTTTACACTGCTTTACATATTGGCAACCATAAAGTTTTTTTCTTTCGGTAACTGTTCTCTTTGATGTCTTGGGAAAGTTTGCTCACTACACGCCCTAAAAATGCTTCGTAATTGTCGCCTTTGTTGCACACGTGTTGAGGCGGAACAAAGCAGCTTCCTTTGTACGCGACTTTTGGTTTGTCTTGGGAACCAAATCGCGGGACAGTTGCGGCATTTTCCGGACTGAGATTTTCGTGTTAATTAGTACCGGGAAGAGAATCCGAATTCTGTCAAGCATTCCACTGTATCGAGAACAAACCAGTGTATCGTTTAGGAGGGTTTACAACGGAAGTGAAGAGTTTTCATACTGTTTTTCTGCTTACAGATGGTTTGCTTAGTCAGATGGCGATAACTACTCAGTATTGCGAATCTACCGTGTCTGATGTATCAGTTTTAGATTACGTAAGTACGTTGGAATTTGTGTTCCAGTTCTAATAGCCGGTCAGTTTGTACAGGTCGGAAACCATTGTTTTATATTTAGACCTCATCTGATCGTTTTAACACCTGTTCGGGAGATGCTTACCAATCACTATAGGTTTGTGTTCCATGAATTTTCCATTCCGGTCAGCGTGACGTCAACTAGGTCTGATTACCATCCTGTTTGGTTTGATTTAAGCACATTTATCTGAATGAGCCCAGCTTAAATAATCAAACAACCAAACAAGTCCACTAAGATGAACCCACTGAACCAACAGCGCGATTTCTCTTCCCCTGATGAAATACTCGTGTTCACACACGTACATGCACATCGTGTAAACCAAATATCGATGACATCACACATTCTTTGTGATAATCATCTCACAAGGACACTCTTTAGTGCATACGTGCATGAAATTGACGATTCCAAGGTATATGCAATGAATACATGACAAGAGGTAAGAATACGAATAACTGAGAGAGAGCAAACTTGTATATTGCACAATAGTTACAACAGGTCTTGACCACTGCTAAACGACACCGATACGCGAAAATAGCTAGGGTTGATAAGCATCCGATCGTCGGGATCGCAAGCAGGCCAGAAGTGTGTATCTAGCCCCATTGGGACGCATAGGTTGACAAGCATGCAAACAAACAAATGCGATCGCATGCACCAAGCAGGCGACAGACAAAGATCCCTAAGATCCTATGTACAATGCGAATTATGATTTTGAGAAGAATTTTACAGATCTTACATCAGGCAGACCGGAGTTATCTCTAGGTTACTACAACTCACGTACACGCATACTGATAGCAAAAAACTGACGTTTATCACATTATGTATGAGTGTGTAACACAATTAAGGCGTTCAAGTTTTCTTCATTTTTTCTTTCAAATGCAGTCGCATATCAGTAAATTTTGGTTGTCCGCCGCCTGACAGTGAAGTGGACACGGTATTAGAAAACAAACATTTCATGCAAGATGGCTAATTACTCTAACAGTCTTATTCACACTCCACTCTGACAACTACAATCCATGCAAACTTAGTAACGCAAGTGAATGAAACGGCATCATAGTTTGGCAGCACTCATGTGTGCGAGTAAACCTGTCAAAATTGACAGGCTTAAATAACTGTCGGATTCACATTTAGAAGACAATCGTCAAATGGCTTCATCAAGCTTACCACCTATCAATGAGAGACTGGCGCGTAAACAGCACACTCAATTATCATACTACATTCCTTCAGTAACTATTTAGTAGCTTCATATCGAGACCAGTGTATGTTTAATTATTAGTAACATTGTTAATTTGTGCCAAACGAATGTGAATTGCCGTCCCATCAATCACATAATCACTGATTACTATCTCCGAGAAGATTACTTGTCCTCGAGTTTGTTTATCGCACGAACAACGACAGGAAATATTAAAGTCAAAATCGTTGTCAGACAATAATAAGCACAAGAGTATTTTGTCAAGAAGAACATGCAGTTCGAAATACAAAAGAGGATGGAGATGAATAAACACAAAAGTAAACAGCTTTTAAATCAAAATTTGTTCGTAAGATTTTCATATGCGCACTGTAAGCAAATTTGTATCGTTTTAGATATATTTCATCATTC